>PVJC01015912.1:0-34395 GCA_004026665.1 Murina feae
AATATAGAAAGTTCAGTGAATTCTTTTTTGGGACTGCCTTCAGAATTAGACTCACACGTAAAATTCAGGTTTTATATCATAGCACTATATTTGGGATCCTATAATATATTACCAATATATCAGACATATCTATACTAATAAAAGAGAAACATGCAAATTGGTGTCACTCCACTACACCCCAAACCCACCAGCATTCAGAGTGACTATATGCAAATTAACCAAACCAAGATGGCGGCCGGCCACAGAGCTGGAGCAAGCAGGAGGCTTGGTTGCCCAAGTGATGGAGGAAGCCAAGCTTCCTGCATGCCCTGGCTGGCTGTGGCCTCCACTCAAGGCAACAAAGTTTCAATTATAGAAGATAAATTAATTCCAGATACTTGCTTCCAGCCAGCCTTCCTGGGAGCTTGGGTTGCTGCAGGTGGTGGCCAGCCTGCAAACAGCCATCAGCCACTCACCCAGGCTGGCCAGGCATCCCAGTGGGGACCTCCACCCTGAAAGGGCTGTGGCCAGCCTGCAAACAGCCACCAGTCCTCACCCAGGCTGGCCAGGCACCCCAGTGGGAACCCCACCCTGATCCGGGACAAACCAGCTGGTCCCCACCCATGTATCCGGCCTCTATCCCTATATAATAAAAGGGTAATATGCAAATTGACCCTAACAGTAAAACCAATGGGAATGGCTGGTCACTATGACACACACTGACCACCAGGGGGCAGACGCTCAATGTAGGAGCTGCTCTTGGTGGTCAGTGTGCTCCTACAGGGGGAGCTCTGCTCAGCCACAAGCCAGGCTGATGGCTGGCATTATAGTGGTGGTGGTGGGAGCCTCTCCCGCCTCTTTAGCAGTGCTAAGCATGTCTGACTGCAGCTTAGGCCTGCTCCCCACTGGCAAGTGGACATCCCCCAATGGCTCCTAGGCTGCCAGAGGGATGTCTGACTGCCAGCTTAGGCCCGATCCCCCAGGGAGTGCGCTTAAGCCATCAGTGGACATCTCCCGAGGGGTCCCAGACTGGAAGAGGGTACAGGTCTGGCTGAAGGACCCCCCCAAAGTGCACAAATTTTTGTGCACTGGGCCTCTAGTTATTCACATATTTGGTCAAAATAATGTTTAGACCTATTATTCCTATTAATAGAACAAACCTATTATATTCCCAAAGGATCATATCTAGGATGCTCTAACTGGCTAAAACAGAAAATCTCTTCCTTTCTTTTGCTATTTCTAAAAAACAAAACAAAACAAATAATAAACTCCACATTACAAAGACAAGTCTAACCTAACTCAAAGCATATCTAACTCGTAATCAATTTTGAGTAGCCTGTGGTAAGTCAATGGGACAGGGGCAGGACCTCTGTGTGGCAGTGTTTTTCATATTACAGCAGGTTAGCAGCAACAACTCTGGGAGGTCTACCTACCATGATGCCAGGGAAGCTGGAAGCAGGGAGAGTATTAGCAAGGACGTAATTCCAATCATTAGAGAGAAAGGTAATGGAGCTCTGATGCACTCCTAGTTTGGGCTCTCAGTATTTCCATGCCAAGAAGAGATATAATTATTTTTGCCCGTGGGCAGATAAAGCGGGTGCAGAGAGGTGGATAGAAACACCTCAAAAAATTTCAAAACAATGTGCAACAGAACATAAAGATAACTTTGAAAGAGGTGTTAAGGATAGGATTTGGAAAGAATTATTTTTTAATTCAAATCAATTTTCAGTCTTGCACAAGAGCTGCACCATCCATCTGGCAGTATACCAACTTCCAATATGTCATTTAAGTAATACTACCCTTATCTTTTAAGGTCAAAATGCTTATGTTTTTAATCCTTATGCTGACTATATTCTAAAGTCTCTGCATATTAAAGTTTATAATTTGCGATAAGGAATGATGTGATCCAATTTGGATTTTTCGCATCTCTTATGCTATTGGGATAAACTGTGAGGACATCCTCTATGTCTAGTCAGTGCTGTTTTCTTCACAGTGAATATTTCTGATGTTTCAGATACCAAAGTTGTATGTATTTTATTAAATATATACCCCGCATAATAATACAACAGGCAACCTGAGAAGAATTAGTTCTATGTCCTGTAACTTCTCCTTTATGATCTTTGCTTCCCTGCATTAACTGTGTGCATGCCTGTCTTCCCAACTAGATTTTAAGCTCTTTCAAGGGTTCAGACCAGATTTCATTGAAGTTTATATCCTCCCCATAATCTAAGAGAGTATTTTCTTTTTTTTCAATAACATTTTTATTTTTTATCATTTTTTATTACATAAAGTTTTACAAAGATTAGCACATATATCTCTTTTTTCCCCTGCCCTTCCCCCAGCCTCCCCTACCCCCCAGAGTTTTGTGTCCATTGGTTATGCTTAAATGCATGCACAAAAGTCCCTTGGCTGATCTGTTACCGCCCTCCCCCAAGGTCCCTGTCCTTGTTGCTGTAATTTGACAGTCTGTTTGATGCTGCTCTGCCTCTGTATCTATTTTTGTTCACCAGTTTATAATGGTTATTATTATCCATAGATGAGTGAGGACATGTGGTATTTTTCTTTCATTGACTGGCTTATTTCACTTAGCGTTATATTCCCCAGTTCCATCCATGCTGCTGCAAATGCTAAGAACTCCTTCCTTTTTATAGCAGCATAGTATTCCATTGTGTAGATGTATCACAGTTTTCTAATCCATTTATCTGCTGATGGGCACTTAGGCTGTTTCCAAATTTTAGCTATGGTAAATTGTGCTGCTATGAACATAGGGATGTATATATCCTTTCTGATTGGTGTTTCTGGTTTCTTGGGATATATTCCCAGAAGTGGGATCACAGGGTCAAAAGGGAGATCCATTTTTAATTTTTTGAGGAAACTCCATACTGTTCTCTACAGTGGCTGCACCCGTCTGCATTCCCACCAGCAGTCCATGAGGGTTCCTTTTTCTCTGCATCCTCTCCAGCACTTGTCATTTGTTGATTTGTTGATGATAGCCATTCTGACAGGTGTGAGATGGTACCTCATTGTTGTTTTGATTTGCATCTCTTGAATGAGTAGTGACTTTGAGCATGTTTTCATATGTCTCTTGGCTTTCTGAATATCCTCTTTTGAAAAGTATCTATTTAGGTCATTTGCCCATTTTTTGATTGGATTGTTTGTCTTCTTTTTGTTAACTTGTATGAGTTCCCTATAAATGTTGGAGATTAAACTTTTTTTAAAAATAAATCTTTATTGTTCATTTTATTACAGTTGTTTCTCTTTTCCCCCCCACATCTCCCCTCCTCCCAGTTCCCACCCCATCCACTGCCCTTACTCCCCCCACTGTCCTCATCCATAGGTGTATAATTTTTGTCCAGTCTCTTCCCACACCCCCAAGAGTATTTTCTGTTTGGTTATTTTCATTTTTAAAATCATGGGGATATAAGGACAAAACACAAAGGGAAAGAGAAATATGGAAAGGTTGGGTCACATCCTAGAGTTCCACATGGGCCCTTTTCCTGGATAACATAAATAGGCAACAATTGTTTTCCTGAAAGAGCTATACTACCTGCTACTGTGAGTTCAAAGAGAGGGAGTGCCTAGATGGTGTGGTTCAGTGGTTGAGCATCAACCCATGAACCAAGAAGTCTCTGGTTCCATTCTGGTCAGGGCACATGCTGGATTGCAGGTTCAGTCCTGGGCAGGGGGCATGAAGGAGGCAGCTGCTTGATAATGTCTTTCTCTCATCAGTGTTTCTAACTCTTTATCCTTCTCCCTTCTTCTCTCTCTAAAAATAAATTATATATATATATATATATATATATATATATATATATATATATACACACTCTTAGGAGATGCCCTAAAAGTATTGCAATAAAGTAACAGAAAACATAATTTACAAGGTCTGTTTGCTATAGCTGAGCATAAGACTGGTAGTAAATGGACCAAGAATCAAAATGAATTATTGTAACCTCAGGACCAGTAGTCAATAGGGGCTGATGAACTGAGAATTTATGTGCTGGAGGGAGATGGCAAAGAAGCTACTGTTATGTACATTGTTGGAAAAAATTGGGCACTACTAGAAAAGTATGGAATGGTCCCCCACCTTCATCAGGCTAGAGTTTTTCATGCCATGAAGTGTGTGCTAAGATGGAAGTTGAACCATTAATTTACATTTTAAGTACCTTCAAGCAGAAAGCAAAGATTATTTAGAATGTTCATGCAGAACAAGAATTAAAAAATATTTACTAACAGGGTCAAGTGGCAGTGACATTCAATTATGACTAGGGGGTCAGTTTTCATGTGGAGAAGTGAGAAGAGGGATCTTCTAGAAGAAAATATTTGGAATAGAGAAAAAACAGTACAACTCTCTTTCAGAAATATTTGGTAATAAAGTGCTAGAGTTTTGTCTTTATAGTTTACCTTCTAACTCCTTAATAGAATTAGAGTCTTTAGAAGTTTTCAGTGTTTATTTTTAATTATTTTAATTTTACATTTTTAAAAATATTAAGGCTCATCTCCCTATTTTATTTTCAAGACCACTAAACTTATTTCTTTTTAAAGAAGAAGAAAAAATAAGGAAGATAGACAATAGCTGGGCTTGTATTAGTTTTCTTAGTAGACTGAAAGTGCGTTATGGAGTTGTTTATTCATGAGCAACTGAATATCCCATTTTGGTGCTGAAGTTAATTAATTATGTTACAGGCATTTACACTTATTCTGCAGTCAGATCTCTGTAACACAAGTAGTTCCCATGGGCATTTTCAGGAATTTTCTACTCTTAACACATGTTATAAGGACTTAAGCTATTAAAAACATAGGTTTGGTTTTTTCTTTGTTGTTGTTAATGATAAATTTCCTTGCTTCTCCTTTTGCTTATATCTCTGGAATCTTTGCTAATGCAAACCTAAATGACCAGGAGTTCTTATCACAAATATCACATTAATATTTCTGTCTAAAATGTCATTATTTCCTAAGCATTCAGTTTCCAATATATCCCTGAATTCTTCACCCTGTACCCTTGAAGCATTCTCTCGATTTCAGTTTATGCCCACAGCTCACCCTGCCCAATCAATCTCACTTGTCTGTTCTGTTGCAAAAGCTGCATGGCAGGAGTGGGGGGTGTAAGATTCGAGCTTTAATTTCCAGTTCCATATGCTTTTTGACCATGTCCGAAGGAAGCTGAGAGATTTCAGCATTCCCATTTTTTAAGCTGGCATATGTGAATAAGTCTGGCAGGTGGCCACAACACCTGGGCCAATTAAGCCCCAGGGACGGATGAATACTTTCTAAGGTGAGCAGAATTTTCCATCTGCTCAAATGCCGCTTTAGGAGTTTACGCAAGCCCGTGTTAGCTGCCCAGAGCGTGCACCTCACTTAGCCTTACTTTGTGGTCCCCCAGATACTTTTCGGCTATCATTCTAAAAAGTGGAATGGCCGGAAAATAAATATTTACTCTATTTTGCTGTCTGGCTCCTGTAAATGGATAACTTAAATCCATTGGGTTTGTCTTTAAGAGGCAAGATCAGTTTTCATGCGATTCCACTCACATTTTAAATGCATGGCTTATTTTGGTTTATTTATTTATTTATTTTTGGGTAGAATATCCCCACGCCAGAATTTTTAAATGCTAAAGAATAAATAAGCTCATTTTAAAGACATTGGTGTACCAGGTAACAGATTGTGGCTACCAATATTCTGAGGCAGGCCCTCCCCTCCAAATGCCCCGCCATCCCTATTTCCACACAGCCCACTCATTAATGTATGATGAAATCCTACCCAATCAGTATTAGAAATACATTGTTTGGAACCTAGGTTATTATTTGGAGGCTTTGTTTCTCAGGATAAAGCCACAGGAAATCATTTGTGAAATGGGCAAGGTTCTTTTGTTTGTTTGTTTTCTGTTTAAGAATGTACAATACATTGGCTAGTACAGGGAAGCTCTCAGATCCCTGCAAACTTTAGTCACATCGCCATGCAAAGCCATTGCCAAGTTTTCAAAAATGAGTCTGGACTGCTATTCCAATTCGCCACTGTTCCGCCTCCGTGGCAGATGGCATTGGCTTATGCAGGCGACACAGCAGAAATTGCGTGGTGGAGGTGTCATTCCACTGCTAAGATTTTGGATTTTGTTGCTCTGAAGAACT
Source organism: Murina feae (assembly GCA_004026665.1). Taxonomy (NCBI): domain Eukaryota; kingdom Metazoa; phylum Chordata; class Mammalia; order Chiroptera; family Vespertilionidae; genus Murina; species Murina feae. The sequence goes on from PVJC01015912.1 coordinate 6,108, forward strand.
TGCGTGCCAGAGAGTGATAGCTTCTCTGTCTTCATTTGCCGTCACTCATTGGTGTCCACCCTTTCACCCATTTCCTAGATGATCCACTCCCTCAGCCACCACTCTTAGCTTTCTGCATTTTGTTTGTAAGTACATTTGACATATGGTTTGCTGATAATTCCTGAATAGGCATTGTTAGCTTTGAATCTCAGTGCCTTTCTGGCTTAAATATCTGGGCAGTCTATGGCACTACTTGGCGAATCCTCTCAATGCTGAGATCCAACCTGTCAAAGAGTTGAAGTACCCTGAAGAACTAAAAAAGCAGGCATGGCTCTTGGATTTATAGAGCCCAAATGTGAACTTCCCTGTGCCACTTGTTGTCAGTGTTGCTTTAGGACATATATTTGACTATGATACTTATAAAATGGAAATAATAATTTTTTAGAAACCTCACAGAGTTGGGAGAATTAAATGAAATTAAATCTTTATGTTTGATATTTCCTAATAGTAGTAATCTTCTAACATTGGAATTATCTTAAATTTTTTGCTTCTTTACTTTCTAAATCAAATCTATTATCATTTCTATTAATAACAGTGCTCCTTATTTTTTGGTGTGTCCATGGCTACATTAAAAAATTTTTTAATCTTTCAATTAGTTGACATGGAATATTATATTAGTTTTAGGTGTACAACATAGTGATTAGACATATAACTTAATGAAGTGATCTCCCTAATAAATCTACTACCCATAGAACACTATACATAGTTATTACAATAATATATTGTAATGTACTTTTGTAATATGTATTCCCTATGATTTACATGGCTATATTTTTATTGGTTCAGATCATCATTATAAAATGTGCTATATTTTCCATCCAAATTTATTAATCTTTTAAAAATCTCACTTAATATAATTAAATTTTCTTTCAATTTAGCAAACATGATTTGAACCTACTATATGCCATGGAGATTACTAGGCCATATCACAAATGGGGTTGCTAGACTCCTTTGGAAGTCACTACTAGTTAAGGCTTGGGTCTGGAGCCGTATTGCTTGGGTTCCAATTCTAGCTCAACAACTTATTGGCTGTGAAACTTTGGACAATTTACTTAACATCTCCTAATTTCAGCTTCCTCATCTCTAATAAGGATGTAAGTATAGTATCTCCATGTCATAATGATTTTTGTTGTTGTTGTTAATCTTCACCAGAGGATATTTTTCCATTGATATTTAAAAAAATTTATTTTATTGTTTAAAGTATTACAGATAGTAGTACATATGTCTCCTTTTTTTCCCCCAATTGACCTTCCCCCAGCCTTCTCTACCCCCTGGCACATGCCTTCTCCCCCTCCCCCAGTGTCTTGTGTCCATTGGTTATGCTTATGTGCATGCATACAAGTCCTTCTGTTGATCTCTTACCTCCCCGGCCCCACCCCCACCCCCATCCAACACTCCCCAGCCTTCCTACTGTAATTTGACAGTCTGTTCAATGCTTCTCCATCGATTTTTAGAGGGAGTGGAAGGGAGGGGGAGAGACAGAGAGAGAGAAACATAAATGTGAGAGAGACACATCGATTGGTTGCCTCTCGCACATACATGCCCTGACCAGGGCCAGGGATAGAGCCTGCAGCAGAGGTACATGCCCTTGACCAGGAATCAAATCTGGAATCCTTCAGTCTTCAGGTCAACACTCTACCACTGAGCAAAACCAGCTAGGACTCATGTCATAATGATTTTTATAAAAAATAAAGAAGTTGCATCTAAGCACATCTAACATGTAGAAAGTACTCATAATTGTCATTTTTAGTTATTATCTTCAAATATTTTTTAGCATTGGCCTCTGATTTTGAATAACTGCAATGACCACCTATGCATTTTATATTAAATTGAAGCTTCTTTATTTCAGTTCTCCATTAACGTTCTTTTGACCAATTCATACCAAGTTCTTTGATACTTGCTAAATGCACACATTCAGCCTGCATATAAACTCATTTATTTCCCCCTGTGTGATTTCTAGACCTCCAAACACTAACATGATTTATAGGCTGTCTGAGTCAAACCATTGCACTTATCCATATTTGTTGATTTTGATTTGATGTATAGATCTGATGACGGAGGGAATATATCTATCATTCTTGTTTTTTCTGTTTTTGATTTTATTTGTGATAATTTCAGACATTCTGCTTAGAAATCACTTCCAAGACTCTTTCTCTTACTAAGAGATCCTACACTAATGGCTTTTATGACCAAACAAGTAGGCACAACCATGAGCTGTTTGTGCTACTACTCCATATCCCTGCTTACATCTTTCTGCTCCAGCCCCTTGGTCCCACTGCTACAGAGGCATGCTAAGCATTCATCCATTTTAGGACCATTATACTTGCTTTTTCCTATAATTAAAAATAATGTTTTTCTCTAGATATCTGCATAGCTTCTGCTCTTACTTCATTCAGGTCTCTGCTCAAATGCCACTACCATGGAGAATCAACCTGTCATCCTTACATGATCTGATTTTTTTTTTTTTGGTAGCAATTGATATAGGTAGGTCTGATGTTTGTTAGTTGTCTTTGTTCCCCACTGGTAGGCAAAACTATTGTCTATTTTGTTCGCTGTTCTGTCCCCAGCTCCTAGTACAGCATCTTTATATAGTAGATTCTCAATTAGTATTTATTTGATAGGTGAATGTATGAGTTATAAACTGACATTCTCCACCAAAAATAATTTTAAATACTTAAAATGTTGGGACAATGTATTTGATTTTGTAATATACCACCATGCATTTTGATGTAGAGGAAAACATGCCCCAAACATGCCAGGTTAAGACAGACCTCGCCCAAATCCCCAAATTATTTATTATCTTAGTGAATCCCAGTAAATACCTTTCTAATTCTCAACATCTTAATGTATAAAATATAGTAATATCCATTGTGATGTCATTGTGCCACACCAGCATGGCCAAGGGTGAACCTGAGGAGGGGTGGTGAAGGATTGAAGAAAAGACAGACAAGAGAGTACAGCTGAGGCTTGGTGGATCTCCTGTACCTGGATGAGGACCCAAAAGACCCAGCCTGAAAGCTTTATTTTATAGTCTGATAAAAATAAGGGCAGAGTAACATGTATACAAATGTTCTTATTTGGCAACACTTGCTGCACCTCCCACAGCCCATTAGATACTTAGAAAGGGCTACAAGGCCAGGCTTGATTATATTAGGAGAGTTCTGCCCTTCAGTTTGGGACTTGTTTGTGGCCCTGCCACAGGTCAGCCTGAGGCTAGACCCTAGAGCTGCTCCTTACATGTCATATTGCCTGCAGTGCCTACTTGTTTGGTCAAATACCAGTTCAGATGCTGCTGTGAAGGCATTTTAAAGATGTGATTAACATTTAAGCAAGTAGACTCTGCATAAAGCAGATTATCTTCCACAATGTGGGTGAGGCTCATCTAATCAGTTGAATGCCTTAAAGAAATAACTGAGGTTTCCTAAAGAAGAAAGACATCTGCCTCAAGATTGCAACATGGAAACTGTACCAGCTTTTGGACACAAGATTGCTGGCCTACTCTAAAGATTTCATATTTATCAGCCCTGAAATTATGTAAGCAAATTTCTTAAAATGTTATATTCTCTCTCCCTCCTTCTCTCTCTCTTATACCTTCTCTCCATATGTGTGTACATGTGTGCATGTGTGTGAATGTGTTTACTTATGTATATATACATATCATATCACATTGGTTCCTTTTCTCTGGAGATCCCCAACTAATAAACCTACTTTGCCTGATTGAAGTTAGGATTAAATAACATGAAATAACATGTTTAAGGTGCTCAATATGATAAATGAATGTAAGAAATTAGATGCCCTCTGAACAAATATTATTTCAGATGACTATAAAAACACATCTGATTTGGTTACTATCAATCATATCTGAATACTCTTTGAGGCTGAATGTACATCACAATGCATTTCCAGTGAAGATCTCAGGAAGCCTACTCATATGCAATATCAGTCACTGGAAATAAGTCAGTATTTCTTTTATGATAACGAAAATATTGTTTGAAAATAAAAGGAACTCATGTGCTAAATCACTCCCTGAGTCTTCAAGCAGCTTTGAGATAAACCTCATTTTCTTTAACTGAAAACACTTCCTAAAAGTGTTTTGAACACTAGTTAGCTAACTGGGGCAATGTTCTTTGAAAAAAATATTTACATATTATACAAATGTTAACTATTTTAGTTCAGGTGAAAATGGAAAGTGGTAAGGGATTTTTAAAGTGTTTGAGCATCTGGAAATTAAGTATACACATTTTAAGAATATGTGAATTCCAATGGTGTTCTAGAAGAACGTATTATGTTCCAGAGAACTAAGAAAATTGAAATAGTCACTGCAGAAATTTAACAGATTTTCATGTGCTGTGAAGTTATTTTGTAGTATATGGACTTGGAGGCTTACAAGTTGCCCTCATATTTGGGTCTCCTTGAAGGTATCAACTAGAAGACTGAGGTAGACCCATTTGTCATGGATGGCAGAGGAAATGACAGGACAGTGGTAGACGAATTTAGTGACAACCAAGTATGCTCACCAGAGGCTGGGCTTTAGGCAGTAGATGAGAGGAGGATGGAATGATTGAAATATCTAAAGTGAGATGCAGAAAATCAAATAGCCTATCCTCAGTTTTGCTTAGTTTCCTGACTAGGATTCTTAAAAAGAAAGTAGTATTTTAAAACTTCATTGACATTCTTACTGTGGTAGATATATTTTGAAATTCAGCAGCAATTCTAATTATCCTCAAGCCTTAATTTTGGACAAGTCTCCTACTCTACTGCCTCTGTTTTCCCAATGCCCCCTGATTTGCTAGCTGAGGATAAATGCCCTAATGAGAATGTTTTATTAGGATAGGAACCTGTCAAAAATAGGAAAATATCTCTATCACTTTTAAATATGCTTGTGTGATAAGCCTACTCACTGGGATAATTAGCTCCTCAAACATCATTAAAAGTCATTTTAACACTTTTATATTTTATCAAGTTCTGTTTAGTTCATCAGATGCTGAAGTAAGCCTACCACTTCAATGGGAATTTGAATAATAAGGTAGGGGGAAAGCATAGATTTTAGTTCTTTGCTTAGTATTTGAATTTGGGAGAACTACAGGGTATCAGCCTCTAGACGTGTTCAAAAAGTCATATTTTTAAAAATGAAAGTTATACAGATATTGCAGATATTTGAAGGAAAGGAAGAACACATTAAAGGGATCAAAGCGAGTTCATGGACTTCCCGCCTAGAATCCTGGGATCCCTAAGTGACATAAAATGTCTTGTGGCTGTTTGTGGCTACGTAAAATGACATTTTTGACATAAGTTGAATTCCTTGTTTTAAAGAAAAAGAGAGATTTTTCTTAGAGCAATGAGCTTGCAAAAATAAAGTACTATAAGCTGAACTATATTTAAAATTCACACAAACATTAGTGCCCCACACCATAAGCATTCTTGGTGTTATTATCGGAGAAAAATGTGCCTGGTCTTTCCCCCTTGCTGGTCGGAGTGGGGTTCTTGGGGTACCACTTGAATAAGCATTCCCAGAGGCTCCTATGGGAGGATAAGATATGGCAGAAAGCTTTATTTCAGTGGAATTATATCCCTGGGTACCCAAGTTCCAATTTCTCTTAGACCAGTCATCGAAGAAGTGTTGCTGGGGTTTCAGTAGAGCTGGAAGCAAAGCCAGTGTCCAGCGTTTCCTTTCCATGTTGGAGCCGAGTCCAGTTCAGCATCAGGCTGGTTGCAGTCCTTTAGTCCATTATATGCAGGATTCACAAGGCTGTGGGCCATGCAGGCAACTGCAGGAAAGCAGGAGCAAAAAGCCCACAAGCCCAGTCACACAAGTCCTAAGAGAGCCAAGACTGGAAGAGAGTAAACTCCTTTGTTCAGGGACTGAAGTACCCCAAATCTTTGGGGGCTTAGAGTGTCCATACCCATTCTGGCCAACCATCTCTGTTCCCAGGTGTGACTGATAGATAGCACCTTCCTTGTCACCCCCAACTTTATTGGGTGTGTGTCCAGTCCCCTTCCCCCACTGTTTTGCAGGGAACATGCCTATAATTTCTGGCCTTCCCTTTGCTCCTTTCCTATTATTAATAACTAGCTAATTACAAGAGTATCAGTGTCATCAGTGCTCGTTTGACTTGTAGTGGGCAGATGGCTGGGAAGCACCAGTCGAAAACACACAGCACTGGGGAAGCAAAAGGAGATGGCAGTAGCAGGGCAGTAACTAGAGTGGCCTTGATGGGGGAGGGTACCAAAGAGGCTGAGAGAGCCATCCACAGCGAGATGCTGCGCTGGGAGTAGGTCAGGGTGACTTAGGAAGCATCATGGAGGCGTCTATTCTAATCCAAGCAATCCAGTCTCTGAATGCCCTTGCCCATCTCTACCTCCTTTTTCTCTAAGCAAAATGTAATTTGTCATAAATGACTGTTCTGTTGATATGCTCAGGTCTAAAGTGCCTTCCATCTGATAACATTATTAAACAAGCTGTGAGACACCACAAACCGTGTGCCTTTTCAATAGAAATTAAAGTAGTTGCCACCAAAGCTTTCAAAAGAGGGGAAGAGCTTTCTCCTCACCCCCATCTCTTTAGTTTTTTGCAGGCTCTGTGTTACATTGTTCTGAACATAGCTGTTTCGTGAGCCTTTTCGGAAAGCCTTGTCACCAAAGTTAAAAATATCTGCCAATTTGGATTTTAAGAAGAACAAGGCATGTCTTTACTGATATTTTTTGCTTGCTTGGTTTCATTTTTGCTAAATTGCAGATACATCATTCTCTGTTGATGGACACTGTACTCTTTCAAATATTTTCCCCTCTCAGAAATTAAAAATTACATACATATATTTGCCAAATTACCTTTCATCCAAACATGCAAAAAATTATTTTATTAACTTATTTTATGCTTCAAGGTGACAGATCTAACTTGAGGAGCCTGTCACCAAAGGGCTAGATAACCTGGCATTACCTCAGACAGGCAGCCAACATGATGGCCACAGGTTTTATTGTCCAAATCTGTTCAGTGAAACCCCATATCAACAGCAGTCATTACATAATAAGACTACAGATATTGTCAAAGCATCTAGAGACCATAAAATCCGCATATTGTATGCATAAATTTACATATGAAATAAAAGAGGTCTTAAATGCGAGTGGGTATTTCCTGAGCATAATGCTGTGTTTTTGTTGTGTGTGTTTTTTTTTAAATAAGAGTGACTGCTGCTTCTTATCAGAAACAACTTTTTTTTAAATGCTTTTATTAATTTCAGAGAGAGGAAGGGAGAGGGAGAGAGATAGAAACATCAATTATGAGAAAGAATCATCAACTGGCTGTTTCCTACATGCCCTATACTGAGGATCAGGCCTACACTGGAGCATATGCCATAACTGGGATTTGAACCATGACCTGGTTCTTAGGTCAATGTTCAACCACAGAGCCACACAGTTTTTCATTTTAATGTTTATTTATTGTTGACTTTTTTGAGAGAGAGATTTATTGTTCTACTTATTTATGCTTTCCTCAGTTGCTTTCTGTATGTGCCCACACCTTGGAACACTGGGGACAGCACTCAAGCCAGCCAGAGCTGAAATTAATGCTTTTATGTTCCATCTCAATGGTCATGTCTGGAATTCTGAAATTTACAGCTGGATGTGTTATGATGCTTGGGAAGAGTAGGGTAGGAGTGAGCATGTTCCTAGCCACTAGCAGAGAATTAAGCTTCAGATAATGCACTTAGGCATAAATGGATGGAAATGGTCTGTTATTTTGTTTCCTTTTTCTACAGGGTAAGTGAGGTTAAAATTTTAATTTCATATTTTTATTCATCTGGTAGGCAGAGTTCAACACTAGCTAATGACAGGGAAAGAACTAAACAAATCTTTCTGACTCCTATTATTATGATATTTCTTTTCTATCACATTAGCTTACTGTGATAAACCATAGCTACAATAAAGAATTTGGAGACAATTCACATCATTTTATAAGTACTTAGTAGATCTCTCCTTCTCTAACCTCATAAAAGCTGTCTGAGAGATGTTCATGGAACCTGAAAATAGCCAGTGATTTTTATTCATATAATTCCACTTCTGAGAAAAATACATTAGGAAAAGACTTGCTCTGGCTTTTCTAGCATGCAAACCCAATTATAACAGTTCAACATACAAAACAATTTAATAGAATATCTAAAAGACTCACTTCCCCCTGTGCTCAGGTCATATCTATATAGAAGTGATAAATTAAAGGTTTTTTAACAATACTAAATGACTTTCAGCCATTTTTAAACTAAGCCAAACCAAGTAATATTGACATGTACTAAATATAACTCTTAATCATCAGGATGATTAAAAATAACCTATCAACAACTTTTCTAAACAGGGATTTGTATTCCCTTTTATTTTATAATTATAAACCATTTTCCTTTATTAATTTAACATACACTTACTGAAAATAAACTATGCTCTAGGCATTGTGAAAAGCTTTGAGAATAGAAAGATAAATAACTAAATAGTTTCAACAAGTAGTTAAAAAAAATCTTAGTGCTTATAGAATACTGTGCCACAGTAAAAAGGAAGGAAATCCTACCATTTGCAACAGCATGGATGGAACAGGAGAGCATTATGCTAAGCAATATAAGTCAGTCAGAGAAAGATAAATATCACATGATCTCACTCATTTGTGGATTATAATGAACAACATAAACCAATGAGCAAAAACAGATCTAGAAACAGAGAAGCATCGATCAGATGCTCAAACCTCAGAGGGAAGGTAGGGGAGGATGGGAGTAAGGGGTAGAGATCAACCAAAGGACTTTTATGCATGCATATAAGCCTAACCAATGAACAAAGACAACGGGGGGGGGGCGGGATGATGAAGGCAGGACTGGGGGGGAAGAGAGGACAATGGGGGAATAAAGACACATTTGTAATACCTTACTCAATAAAATTTTTTTTAAAAAGAGAGATTGCAGAGCTTTTAATCCAGTCTGTTTCAATGTTCTTCACAGTTGCTGCTGCATATTTCATGGAAAAGCTGGTGGGAAAAGCCCAAGGAGGGAATCAGAGAACCTGAGTTGGAATCCTGACTCTGTTGTGTGCTTGCTGAGTAGCTTTGGGTAAGTCAATGAAGAGTGAAACTTTTTTTTTTAATTTTATAATTACAGTTGACATTCGGTATTACTTTATATTAGTTTCAGGTGTACAGAATAAACTATATTTATATAGTTTAAGAAGTGATGCCCTGATAATTCTAAAATCCACCTGGCACCATACATAGTTATTACAATATTAGTAACTATATTCCTGACGCTATACTCTACATCATCACTATTTTGTAAATACCATTTGTACTTTTTAATCCCTTCAATTTGTTTACCCATCCCCAAAACCCACTCCCATCTGGCAACTATCAGTTTATTCTCTGTATCTTTGAGTCTGTTTCTGTTTTGTTTGTTCATTTATTTTGTTCTTTAGATTTCACATATAAGTGAGATCATATGGTATTTGTCTTTTTTCTGTTTGACTTATTTCACTTAGCATAATACCCTCTAGGTGTATCCATGCTTTCCAAATGGTTAAGATTTACTTTTTTATGGTTGAGTAATAGTCCATTGTATGCATGCATCACATCTTCTTTATCTAAGCATCTATTGATGGGCACTTGGGTTGCAGCTTCCGTATCTTGGCTATTGTAAATAATGCTACAATGAACATACAGGTGTATATATCTTTGGATTTTTTTGGATAAATACCCAGACTCTTAAGCTAGGTTCCTAAATGATAAAACAGGGCTGTAATAATATCTATCACTTAGGGTTGTTGGAAGAACGAATTAACATCCAAATAAGACATCTCATTCTGTTTTTCAACTTCTAATTGTCACAAAATTATGAAATCTGCCTCCCTGCAAAATCCAACCACTGGAACTCATTATGCTCACTGGAGCAAATGAGCTTAATTCTTTCTTCCACATGGACACCCTTAAGATATTGGAACAGAGTTCTCACCTATCTTTAATTTTCTCAGTTGAGCATCTGCAGTGAAACATTTATTACCTAACAATTTTTTCTTAAGTATAATGATTCTACTAAAACCTTCAAAAAACATCTATTCCTGAAGTGGGGATCAGTATAGGATGGGACATTGGGACATTTTTGACCTAATGTAAATCTATTAACTGAAATTAGGAAATAATCTCTCCTCCAAGTTTTACTTATAAAATAAAGCCACATGACATTTCACCAAGGTGGTAGTCTCCTAGCCCATTTCCAGCCTGCCTACTCTGTCATGTTCTAAATACAAATTTGCTTTTCTGCTCCTTGTTCCAAATAAAACCTCAACTAACTTAGTATAGTGGTTTGCAAACTTTTTGGTGTCCTGACCCCTTTATATCCTAAAATTTTATTTATTTATGACCTCCAAAAACTTTTGTTTATGTAGTTTAAATCTATGTGTATTTACTGTCATAGACACTAAAACTAAGACAAGTATTAGTCCCAGCCAGATAGTTTAGTTGGTTAGATCATTGTCCTGATCCACCAAGGTTGAAGGTTCAATCCTCTGCCAGGACACAGACAAGAATCAACCAATGAATGTGCACATAAGTGGAACAACAAATTGATGTACTCTCTCTGTCTTTTTCTCTCTTCCTTCCTCTATTTCTCTATCTTTTTTTCTCAAATCAATAAATAAAAAGTAGAACAAATAATTCATGAAAAATAACAGCTCTATGATATATTAACACAAGTAATGTATTTTTATTTTAATAAAAAATAAACTTCTCCCACAAAAAAAAAATATAGTGAGCAGAGTAACATTATTTAATTTTCTTGTAAATAAATGTTTAAGGTTTAGGTTAATAAAAATCAACTGAATTTTCATATCTGCTTCTGCATTCAATCTATTACAATATGTTATTTTGGTTGAAGTATGTGACAAAAATCATATCTCACAGAAATATGTAGTTTGAAAGTATAATATTTTAATAGCATTGTTCAGGTAATTGTGAATATTCTTCTTTGATACTATGCTAAATCCCTACAAATGGTAGGTTTTTACAGAGTAGTTGAAATGTCTAATCTCAAATGGTATTATGACCTTTTCCACTCTGTTAAATTAAAACCTATTGGTCTAACTTACACTTTTAGAGGAACTTGTACCCATATATAATTTTGTAAAAACATGCTTTGATTATATGGAAAATATTGGTTCACTGAGTTACACAGATATTCTGAAGGTTGATGTATTTCATTATATACCATCACAAAAGTACACCCTGACTGGGGTTGCTTAGTGGATAGAGCATTGGCCTGTTTACCTAAGGTTGTAGTTTCACTTCCCAGTCAAGAGCACATACCTGGGTTGCCCATGTGCGGGAGGCAACCAATCACTCTCTCTCTCCCTCTCTCCTTACTCCCTTCCACTCTCTCTAAAAATCAATGGAAAAAATATCTTCAGGTGAGAATAACAACAACAACAACAAACAAACAAAAACATCCCATTTTTTTATATCACCCCAAATCTCATAAAAATGTTGACTATAGGAAAGCTGTCAAGCTCATGGTGGCAAGTACAAGTTTGCCAAAATTTTAATTTTCTCCAAAACTTCAATTTCATCATTGGCAATAAATAGTATCAGTTGTATACCTTACCCTGACAAGTTCACTTCATTCATTTTCAATAAAATATCAGCAAAATACACCTTAGTATTATAAAACTTGTTTTGACATTATAATATGCCTGATAGAGTCTTCGGAACTACAGGAGTCCTAAGATCAACTTTGAGAAGTTCTCTTTTGGTCTTAGTAAGGTTCACTACAAGTTCCAGCCTGCCCTCCTCATATACCATGTCTGTAATCTACTCTGGCCTTACCATACCTGCTCTCTAAAAGTCCTGAACTCTCTTTATTTCCTGAATATCCTGGGCTTCTCTCATACATCTCTACATGGTATACACTGCTAGAGATTTTGTTTGTTTGTTTGTTTGCATGTGGGGCCAAGATTAAGGAAGCCTTTCCTGCATTGTTTCAAATATTATTGAGATATTAACTTCTGCCTCCATGAGTCTTCACTCATATACCTTGTACTTACTTTTAGCATTGACCTCACACAATTTCATTTGTTTATATCTCTCTTTTACTTATTACACAATTACTTAACTCAAGTACTGAAACTCTTTCTTATTATTATCTAATAATAATAAGAAAGAGTTTCAGTACTTGGGGCCCGGTGCACAAAAATTTGTGCACTTGGCGGGGAGGGGTCCCTCAGTCCGGCCCATGCCCTCTCACAGTGTGAAACCCCTTGGGGGATGTACACTTGCTGGTATGCCTGGCCAGCCTGGGTGAGGGGCTGATGGCTGTTTGTAGGCTGGCCAAGCCCCCCAGTGGAGACCCTCACCCCATGGGGATGTGGCCAGCCTGGGTGAGGGGCTGAGGGTCATTTTCAGGCTTCGCACATCCCCTTCAGGGTTTGGGTCCCTACTGGGGTGTCTGGCAGCCTGGGTGAGGGGCTGAGGGTCATTTTCAGGCTGCCCATAGTCCCTTCAGGGTTCAGGTCTCTACTGGGTACCTGGCCAGTCTGGGTGAGGGGCTGAGGGATGTTTTCAGGCTTCCCACAGCTCCCATTGACCCAAGGTCTCAGCAAGGCTGGCTGGAATCAGGTTTCTAGGGTTTATTTATCATCTATAATTGAAACTTTGTTACTTTGAGCAGAGGCCTAGGCAAGTTACGAAGCCTCCTGTTTGCTTCAGCTCCATGGCTTCTATAATTAAAACATTGTTGCCGTGAGCAGAGGCCAAGCCAGACTAGGCAGGCAGTTGCAACAGAAGCCTTATGTTTGCTTTAGCTCTGTGGCTGCCGGCCTCCATCTTGTCTGCGTTAATTTGCATACAGCCACTCTGATTGGCTGGTGGGCATGGCTTGGCTGGTGCGCATGTCTTGGGTGTCTTGGAGTGATGGCCAATTTGCATATTGCTCTTTTATTAGATTAGATATCAGAATGGATATCCTAACTCTACTAATTATTACCTTAAACAACTTTCTTAACCATTCTGTCTTTGATTTCTCATCCATAAAATGGAGTACTATTACTTACCCCAGAGAAATATTGTGAGGATTGAATAAGAAAATGCGTACAGTGGCTTAAAATAGGAGCTATAATTATTATTACTAAATGCTTTTGAGGGATTACCCCATTGATAAGAGAATTCTGTTTCAATATAAAAAAATAGAATGAAGTCTATAAAACTGTCTGAATTTATAAGGGTTTCTTGTCTTATATTTTACTTTCTAGGGCCTAAATTCTAGACAATAATTTATTTGGGTAATTTTTTCTCTTTTTCAAACCCCTTTTGGGTAAGGAAAGATTTTCAGATATCATAGTCTGTCACTGTGTTTATTCCATGAGACTCTGTGTGGTTCAGGCTGTCACTGATGTAGTCAGCCTAGACTCTGTTCTTTGTCTGATCAAGAAATCCATGAACTACATCCTGCTGTCTCATGAAATTCTTCAGCCTTTTTCCTACTGCTACTATTTCAGTTTAGACACTACCTCTTCTCCCCTAAATTATTTCAAGTAGTTTCCAGTCTCTCCTAGCCACAATTTAATCTCCTTTCTGATTCCAGAGAGATCTTCATAAAATGCAAACACAGCTAAAACCTTTATTAGCTACCTGTCACATACAAGGTGAAGGCAAAGCTAGTTTGCACGTCATATTAAGGCTCAGTATGCTGTGACCTCTTTATTCTTGCTATGTGAACCTCTCATTTCATTCCCTCTGCCCCACCCGGCTCATGCACCTGCTGTGTTGAGCAATTGCAGTTCCTAGAATGTGAAATATCTGTATTTTATGGCTTCAATTTTTTTTCTATTTCTAGGATGCCTGTCTGAAAATTACCAGCAAACTTTTCAGACTAAGCTCTTTTCTGCTCTGATGTCATTCTGCTGTGGCTTTCTCTTCCTCTGGGTTTATTTAAGCTCTGTGTCCTTTCATGACTTATGCCATTGCTCACAGCACTTTGTTATCTCTATTTGCGATTATCTATCTTCCTTCACACGCAAAGGCGTATTTACAGAGCCTGCTAGTCATAAACTTTTCCAAAGGAAACTTTTCTCCCTCAACCCTTGCTGTGTAAGGATCTATGACTTGGACCACAAAATTCTGGTCTGGCAAGGTCTTCTGACCAGTAATGTTTGACTGACAAGGAAGCAGCTAATCCAAAGGTGGCTCAGTGACCTATGACCCGTGACTAGTGGCAAACCAGGCATGAACATCTGAGCAAGGCTGATCAGATTCTCTTTAGCAAATGGAGTTGAAAAGAACTAAGTCATAACCTGAAAGTGAAAGAACTTCTAGGAATACTGTCACTAGTCCCTACCTCAGTGTCTGCTCTCCTACTTACATCTGTGTCCATACCCTCTGCCTCCCCACCTTTACTATAGGTGTACTCACTGACCATCCTTACTCAAGGCCAACCCCTCCACTGGAGCACCGGATCCTAGTCTCCCTCATTTGTTCAAGAGCCTCAGTCCAGCAAGTCATTCTTTTCTCCTCCTGTCTCCCTTTGTTCTTTTAATAAACCATTCTCATCAACATTTGAATATGCTGTAAATTTGTTCTATTTTAAAAAACAACATTGCTTCTAGCTAGTGTATTTTTTCTCTTGTTTCTGGAATAAAATCACCTATAAAACATATCATAATGGAGTCTTCTAATTCCCTGAATGTGTTTTCATCGAGCTTTAACTTCATCATGGCAGATGTGAGATTTTTGTCTTCCTCTTTCTTGACAAATCAAAGGTCTTACCCTGGTACTCAAGCCCTCTCTCCCCCTTAGATCACTTTCTCTACTTGTCCTTCAGGAAATCTTGTTCACCTGCGTTTCCCTATACTTCACTGACCCTCTTTTGGAACTTTCTCAGCTATCTTCCTCTCATTTTCATTCATTAAGGCAATTTTTTTTTCTACCTATACTGTTTCTATTAATATATTCATCTAGTCAGGCGTTTGTATATAACACCTATATATTGGTGGTTCACAGATTTTAATCACCAGTTCACATTACTCCCTTCAAGTTCAAATTCCAAATGTCCCCTA
The DNA here is from genome assembly GCA_004026665.1 of Murina feae. Taxonomy (NCBI): domain Eukaryota; kingdom Metazoa; phylum Chordata; class Mammalia; order Chiroptera; family Vespertilionidae; genus Murina; species Murina feae. The sequence continues at coordinate 21,207 of PVJC01015912.1, forward strand.
GTTATATGCACCAGTATGTCTTCCAACTTCTTCATTTATCCCTCTCAACAACACTTTCTGTAATGCTGTAGCTAGAATAATCGTTTTATGTGGTCAAAGGATATTACTTTCCACTGTAGCCCTATCATACAAAATAGAAGTCAGAGTCCTTGCTATGATGTAACTATCCATACATGATCAGATCCACTCCTTCCTGCTACCTGCAGGACTTCATCTCCTACTATCCTTCTCTTTGATCTCAGGACTCCTGTCAAGCATACTCTTGACTCAGACTTTTTACACTTGTTCTTACCTCTGCCTTGAATTCTCTTCCCTTAAATATTTCCTTGGCTTAATCTTATTCCCTTGGGAACTTTACTCAAGGTTCATTTCTTCATTCTGCTTTTCTTTCTACTGAAATGTGGAGTGCGAGGAGCGGATCTCTCCCTTGCGGGTTCTTGCTTCACAAAGTTTGAAGTATAAAATTCACAGTCTAAAAGGACTTGTTACTAAAAGGGTGAAAATTTATTGGAAGCAAATACAGACTCCCATGTAGGGAGGGGTCCCCAAGGGGGTAACCCACTAAGCCCCCTTTTTCTAAAGTTTACAAAAGGCTGAGGTTCTTTGTCTCTTCATGCTCTCTTCCCCATATTATTGGACCCCTTCCCCATATTATTACCCTGGGCTTTTCTAATTAGTCACTCGTTTGCAGAATATCATCTTCAAAGTCCAAAACCCCCATGGTGCCTCCCTCTTGCTCTTCGCCTTATCTTGCAACATTTCTTTGTCTCCTGTGAACATGTTTCCCTCTTTCCAGCATCTGTTGACATTTCTCTATCCTCAGTGAAAGTAGGTTTCTTTATCCCCATACTCTAATTTTTGTTTTCTCCTCTGTGAATGTTTGCCTTCCTCTCTCCTTATCCTGTGGAACTTTTCTATTCTCTGTGAATCTATGCCTTCTGGAAGTTCCAACCTTTACCTATGCATTCCTTCCCCATGGACACTCTTTATCATCAAAACTACCTAAACCTGCCTATTTCATGCCTAAAACTCCTTTCACTACTGTAGCTCTCAATCAGATACACTTTTTGTTTGCTTACTTAAACTTTATTTATTTGTTTATCATTTACTAATATAGGCTGCTAGACTATAAGCTTAATGAGGGCAGGGTATTTTGTGGAATATTTTTTACCTGCTATATCTCTGACCAACAGAATTTAAATATTCCCCTTAGCTTGACTAACCTGTAGACTAGTTTATTTCTTTCTTTATTTTTATTTTACTTTTTGTAATTATTATTTTATCTTTATTGTTGATAGTATTATAAATGTCCTCCCTTATTTACCCCGTTGCCCCCTATTTCTGACTATAGGCCCCTTGTTTTCTTAAAGCATTTACATTAGAAAATTTGCCATTATAAATTCTTTCTCTGCCCCTTTGAGATGTAAATTATCTCCAAACTTCTTGGTTTATATCCCAGGGATGTCTTTCTCAAAGACATTGGTTCCATCCCTTTGAAATGTAAACATCATAAAACAAATAGAATTATCTTAGTCTCAGTAGGAGAGTAGGAGCCTAATTTCAGTAAGTGCCAATTAGCAAACATAGATGGGTCAATCACATTGACCAGCTTCCTCCTAACTTCTTCTGGTACTTCTCCACTAGCTCACTTGGATGATTAAAACTCTCCTGCTTTTTGTTTCAATGGAATTGAATTCACTTCTATACTGAAGTCCTCTCCCTTATTGCAATGTGTTCAGTGCAATTTATCTTCAACATTCCTATAATTTCTTTTTTACCATGCTATACACTGTGCTAGCACAGAGTACATATTTAAGAAATGTTTATTGAGTGAATAAATGGATGCAAAGACTCATGAAAAACTATAACTTTGAGAGAGTAGGAAAGAGCATAGAAGATACAAACTCTTACAGGCAAAGGAAGAATGAAAAAAACATGTTTTAAGAGTAGAGGGGGGAAAAGAATGAGAGGGCAAAGGATAGACCAACTCTGTTAGTTCCATATACACGTATAGCATTAGAAAGTATTAGAGTATACATGTATAAGAAAATATTAGAGTATATATAATATATGTACATTTATAATACATGATAAGAATATATATTAAAAATATAGTAAGTATATCCTTACAATAAACCTGCTTTTTAAAAAAAGTTTAATTGGATAAATTTTCCCAATCACTGATTCTTACTAGTACATGAGCCCCAATTAGAACTCTCCATTAGGCTGTGATTTCTTATGTAAGATCTCATTTTTGAAACTGGGATGCCTGCCATGCTTCCTACTATGTATCAGGCATTCACTAGCAAGATTTTGAATAAAAATATATCAACATCTTACTGTTTCACTGTCCTCTTAAGTAGGTCTTCTAACATGTTATGAAGACTAGTTACCGGGTGTACGAATTCGTCCACATTGAAAGGGAATCAACTGGAAACAATATTTCAATATCGCTATTCACCCTTTCTCTATAATAGAAGTGTCAGAGATTAAAGAAAATTAGTAAAATGTATATGAAAATAATATATAAATTTATTAATAAATAAACAATAACAACATGATATAACAACAACAAAGACATGATATAAAAACAACATTGATACAAAAAATGACTGATAAATTGATTAAATTTATTCTAATATCTTCCTGTATACCACATTAAGAGTAAAAACACTTTCAGAGTGCTTGACTAATTTCCCTTGTGATGCAGTATTTACAACTTCAACATCACACATTCTTTGAACTCAAGAGAAAGCAACATATAACTAACATGTTTGAAAATGGGTTCCTACTCTGTCTAGAGTTTGTCTTTGTGGTTTTTTAATTGTCATTACAAATGCTAGCATCATGAGAAACTGACTTCAAATTAATTTAAATGGGAGGCCAGTGTCAGACAGGGACAAATCAATTCTTGGAATCAGAACAACCTCTCCTTCTGCAGATCCTATTAATACTTCAGCTTTGATTTATGTTAGGTTGCAATCTTTTGATAATAAATATAGTACCATTACAAAGATCCCATTTACTATTAAGATTTCTCAGTAGCATTATGATTGAACCTGCTTTCAATTTTAATTTATGACACAGCATTCCTGAAGGAGTAATACTATTAAGAAATTCGATGGGAAAATTTTCCTTTTTGACTCATCTGTTGAATCAATGGAATCACAACTCACATAGGTGTGAAAATCTCCTCAAAATTTCTTCATTTAATTTATGAACATGCTCATTTTTAGGACAAAGAATTGCATGTTTAGATATTGTTAATATTATCTATAGATTTACTATTTCCAAAGGTAGCTTCAATAATAAATTTGTTACAAATCATTTTACGGGGGATTTCAATAATATCCATTCCTATTAAGTTTGCCATCTCTAAGTTTTACTAACCATTCACTATAAGCAGAATCCTCTGATCTCATATTTGTTGTAAGAGACAACTTTCTGAAACATCCCTAAACATTGCAGTAGTTTAAACTCGTTTGTACTATGGCTGCTCACTTAGTATGCAGCACAATACTGAGACATTGTCGAAAATCCCCCCCGAGAAGGAGAACTTTCCCACCAAATGCAACACTTAAGTTCATAATTTCTCTTAGTAATGTATCTATGGCATTTATAGCATTATTGGATGCCATGGTACATTCATCAATAATAAGAAGTTGGGCCTTTTTAATGGTTATAACAACTTCACTCTTTATATCAAGTCTAGAAATTAAAGTTTCATTTAGTGGAATTGATAATTTATATTGTGAATGAAAGGTTCTTCCACTGAGAAGTAAAAATTGAAGCAAGTCCTATAGATGCTGTAGGTAAAACAGTACCACCATGACCTCTAATATAATATATTAAAACTTTATAAAGATATGTTTTCCACTATAAGAATTTGGGGTGTACAGTTTGATCTTTGATGGTGGAAGTTATAGTCTGAAAGGCTGCCAACTGTTCATTATTCAGAGAAGTTATCAAACCTCTGTCTATTGTCGCTCGTATGATTCATCACATGTAGTTGTATTCCTTAATAAAGGATAGTCTGGAAGTTTGAAATGCAGTGTAATTTCCAACAAAAAATCTTCAACAAAATGAGATTTATTGTCATCCCGTAATTTGTCTGCATCAGAAGGACATCCAAACGTAGTCCGGGTGAATGGGAATCTGGGCTGTCAGGGCATGGACAGCAAGCTGACCAAGTGCCAATTCTGTGAGGAATGGGGCTCCTGCCTCCCTGCTGTCAGGGCTCAGCGTGCAGGTGAATGGGATTGTAGGCTGTCAGGGTACCGACAGCAAGGTCTCAACATAGTGCTCAACATAGCTACCAGCTGGTCGTCTGGTCATCGGTCATTCTGGTCATTATATTGTAATGGTCCCTGGGCTTTTGTTATATAGGATTATGAACAAAACATATTTTATGTGGTTAAGATTGGAAGGAGAGTATGTAGCTGTCTTATTTTGAAATAGAAATAAAACTGTTGAATAACAGCCTAGTCAGTGTGGCTCAGTGGTTGAACATCGATCTATGAACCAGGAGGTCACTGTTCAATTCCTGGTCAGGGCATATGCCCAGGTTGAAGTCTCGATCCCCCAGTGGTGGGCGTGCTGGAGGTAGCTAGTCAACAATTCTCTCTCTTCATTAATGTTTCTATCTCTTTCTCTCCCTCTTCCTTCTTCTCTGAAATCAATAAAAAAAAAAAATACTTAAAAAACAAAACAACAACAACAAAATGTTGAATACCAGTAGAAGCAAACCAAATTCTTTTGGAGTTGATAATTGTTAATTGAGGCCTTTACCAATTTCTGGTGGTTAGAAATCAGACTTATGGCAATTTAGTAAACCTCTGGACCTACTAAGAGAAAAATACATTTAGATTTCATGTTCCAATTATGTTATCACTTCTGTACATTTTGCCAACATCGGTTTTGCTGGAAAACACAACTGAAATTCTCAAAGGAAGCAGCCAATAAATGTAGAGTATAGAAACAATTTTCTATTTGCCTAACCCCTCTACTTTTTCAATTCTAATCTCCCAACTGAACATTTTCTTAGATGAACTGCCTTATTTTGCTATTGTCTTCATAAGGCAGTGGATCTTGTTCCCTTCTCATATATATTTTTTTATCTAGGAGACAGAAAGGTGTTCTGCATAGCTTCACAGGGCCATCTTTGCCAGTTAACTTTGATAAACTCTATGTCAATTCATCACAAAAAAAGGACTTTTCCTCCTCAGACTATGAAGCCTTTAATATACTTATACTTCTTTCTTGACCTGTAAAGCAAAACAAAAAATATCTGAAGGATTGTTAAGTCCTCCATGTTAATTATTTTAACGATTTGGTTAAAAAGGAAAACAGATATCGTGCTTCTATTTATCGATCCATTTCAACTGAACTACCTTTTGTGTAAAATATTTTTTAAGCAGTCAAATGAGATGTGGAATGCTTCTGTCTTTGACTTTAATTCAGAGGGCTCCTTTACAATCAATTCTAAAGGGATGCATAAGGAGTGATTTACGATAAGACTTAACAAGGGGAATTTGCTTCTATTTCTAAGGTCAAAGCCGAATCGAGGCTTTTAAGGCAGTCTTCAACCAGAAGGCTCTAAAAAACAATGCGCTCTCTCCAATTCTCAGCAGGTTAGACCTACCCTAGCTAAATGTTAAATACAAGCCAAGCACAGACTATACATGAAGAGTTGCCTGAGGACAAATGTTGTTCTGTAAAGGGTCAAATACGTGCTTCAAATTGCTTTCACGGCGTCCTGTCTTGGTTTCTTGGAAAAGGAAAGTGTCTGTATGGAGTGCAATGGATGATCCACTGAGACTACAATGCATTTTATGCTGCCTCTGTCATGTAAAAGGATTCAGGGAAAGCTGGAAAGAAATATATATAAACCATCCACATGGGTACATGCACACACATTCATCTAGTCATCTAACAACCTGCTTTCATTTGACATCAGCAAAACTATTTCATACTAAAGATTGAATAACTTTGCAGGAGACAAGGTTTGGAACATCATTTATTAACATTACAGTGAGATGCTGAAATATCTCATGGTTTTCAGGCTCCGTGGGCAATGTGATCAGATGATAGCAATAAAAATCCCGATTTTCACTCCAAGCTCATGTTTTTCTTACTTGTCTTGCTTTAGCTTTCAATTATATTTAACACTTGTTATTACATATTCACATTCGGTAGGGCCTCTAACCTACTAAGACATATACATCTCTCCTTTCCTAGGAGGATTTCCTTGGAAATTTCAAGTAAACTTAGAAGTTTTTCCACTTTTCAATCTGGAGAAAAATTATGGGTATATAGGCTAGTTCACTGTGGTTTGCTTCAAGATGTGCCTAAACAAATTGCCTTCCAGAAAATATGGCTTGCTTAAGAAGTTTAAAAGGTTTTATTTATTTTAATTACTTTTAGGAGGAATTGAACTATGATAACTGCTATTTATTAATTATTGTTATAAGCTATACTATCCTGGAAATATGATATTCAGGTTAAGAATATTTATTTGTGGTTCTGATTAGCTTTCTGGACATGGCTAGAACCATATAACTGAGAAGTAAAAGTATTGTCAGTAATTTATACTTCTATATCAGACATTATACATACAAATATTGGTTTCTTTTTTCTTCACAATGATAAAGTGTCACATTGGTGCAGAAAATAAAAAGTCTGCTACATTACCTGAAAAAGTCATTTTCCTTGATGATAACAGTTGGTATTTATCTGGTAGTTCACTCATTCATTAGAAAAAAATGTCTAATAGAGATCCTACAGTAGTACATCAAGCAGTATATTACCCCTTAGAATTATTTTTAGAGATAAATTAGACTGCTTAAAGGAGCTTAGTCTTGCTAAGAAAGGTAGAACATGCTGTGGAAGTTATACAACTACATTATTAGCAAACAATGTGGTCAGAAAAAGGAGAGCTCAAATGTTGAAGAGCTTTCTGTTGCATTTAAAATAAAACTCCATTATATGACCTTTCTCTCCCAAAAATCTTCCTACACTTTTCCTTTTGGCCACTTTTCTGCAACTGCTTGGGTCGTTCAATTTTTGATCATGACAAGACTTGTCTTAAGGTTTCTAACTTGGTTATTCTCTCTGCCTGGGCCACTCCTTCCCAACTCTCTGCATGGCTCTCTCACCCATTAACCTTGGAGTGACGTGCATAACCACACTCTGCTTTTCCTCCACTGCCTCCTCTAAGCAGGCTCGCCCTTCCTGTCCTATTATTTTCTTCTTCGTGTGTTAGTTTTGTTAACACAATTGATGATCCTATGCCTGCCTGCTTATTTATTTACCTGTTTATTTATTTTTATATTATCTTCCGTTCTAAATCATAAACCTGAGGAGAGCCACCATAGGAAGTATTAGAATAAAAGAAGGTACAAAAATGTACTTGTTACTTCCAATGAGTCCTTGTTGATTAATGTTTAATGCTTCGGCAGGTAAGGAGGTTTATCTCTCAGCCTGGTAGATCCCCAGACTAGACAGAAATGACCACTAAGTGTTCCTAATAACACTGTTTCTTGTTATGGACCCCAAGAAGTTTCCACATCCAGATAGTCCATCCCTCACAGCAATTAGAAACTGCAGCTTGGCATTATGCAGCAAAACATCTAGAAATTGATTTGAAAAAAAAAATCTGGGTACCTAGGCATTCTTTAATCTAAATCTCTATTAAAGTTATATTGAAATAGTGCTTTAATTTTTCTGATGAAATATTTATAAATTCATAATATCTTTCTACCTTTTGAGAGTTTTCTGAAACTCTAGAAATGTTAAAGATTGTGACGTTTGCATATCCTAGTTATACAGGATATGCTTTTGGCATTTTCGTGTAAGTTTAGTCTGTACTTCACTGTCCTTTACATTGTAGTATATAAGCCAAAATTACAACTTCCGTTTGCTCCTAATTTTTCTTTTTTATGATAAATGACTTCATAGGTCTTTGTAAAAAACCCAATTATCTCTCATGTTTATATACACCATTTTCTTAGAAGAGGCTATTTTGTTTTGAGAGCTCCCATCATTTTTGAAAAATTCTGCTTGTTTCTTCCTTGTGGTTAAGATAAACTGTTATAACCCTGGAAAACAAAACTATTGAAATCCTAGCTTGTAAGTCAAACAGCAGGACACAGTGATTCTCCATCCTGAATGATAATTTCTGCATACATGATTAGCTAGAGCATGGAGCATCTGGATAATTGAAATAAAACCCCAAGATAACAAAGCAGTTAAAAGGAAAAATCTGAAGATAATTGCATAAATTGTTCTGTGAGGAACAAAACTAAATTCCATCTATCTTTAAGTGTTCTGTTTTTACATTCATATAGCAGAAGAATAGGGTTAGCTAGTGAACTATAAACTAAAAATTAGTCATGATGCTAACTTTAAAGATCAACATGCTATTGGATATAAAGACAATTCTACAATTTTTGGAAGCCACAAAGTATTTGTTTCTAGAAATAAAAGAGATCCCTGGTTTTGTAGAAGTGGAAGTGTTTAAGAATCTCTTTTCTTATGTTTGTTTAAAAATAGCATGTTATTCTATAAATAAACACTTTCTCAAAAGAGGTTAAAAAGAAAAATAAATAGTTTTTATAAGATGGCTTATACTGAGATTTTCAAGCCCAAAACGGGAAAAGTGGTGGATGCACAATGCAAATTATGGAAAACGTGAAACCTTGTATCCAGGATTTTGCTAAACATGGTTGGTTGCCATGGTAGCAAGAAATAAATGTAGACACTAGTGGGGGTGAGGGGATGCCATGCAGTGGTATCAGAAAGGATTAGAGTGACAAGAGTTTTATATTCTTTCTAACTTGGAAGGAAAAAGGAAAAAAACAAAAACAAAACAAAAGTAAAGTGTGACGTTGGCCAGGACCATTGACTACCTCATCCAAAGACAAACCTCTCGTAAGTGGGAGAAAGAGGACTCTCGCAAGAGTCAACACCAGGCCTCTGCATGCTTTGCTGTTCTGATGCTGCCACTTAGGTTCTGCGGGCGGGGTGGGGGGGGTACTTCTCTGTATGTATTAGTTTCCTATTTCTAATGTATTACTGCAGTCTTAAAACATCCAAAATGTATTTCCTTACAGCTTTGGAGGTGAGACGTCCAAACTGGACCTCACAGGATTAAAATCAAGGTGTCAGCAGGGTTTTACTCCTTTCTGGATGTTCTACAGTCAGACACCTAGAAACCTTCGAAGTGCTTTGCCATTAAGCAATACATTTCACTACATTCCACATTGTCCAAGGAATACAATTAGGCTCTCACAGGTCTTCTCTGTAATAATAAAGATCAAAGACATACATTCCCAGAGGGGTGTGGGGTGTGTGTGTGTGTGCATGCTGTTGGGGGAGGGGAGTGTAATCCAAGAATAGTTTTACCTATTTTCATGATCACTCATTTGTGATGTCAAATGAAACAAAAATATGCCATCAATATGCTATCAGTAAAGAGTTTTTAGACTTTATTTCAAAAACCTGAATGAAGAACCAAAAAGAAGAATTAAAAAAACAAAAACAAGTGAGAATGAAGATAAAAAGGATTGAGGGTCTTCCCTAACTTAGTTTTACCATGTGACTAAGGGTAGCACTGGTTAGCAAAGAGTAGCAGGATTCGGGTTGCTTTCAGTTTATTTCTTCAACTTTTGGAGGGTATGTTTTACAAAGTTTGGGCAAGAACCATATGTTATTTTTACAGCATTGCTATGTCCTGAATGATTGTGTTCCCCCCAAAGTTATATGTTGATGGTGATGGTATGCGGAGGTGGGGCCCTTGAAAAGTGACCAGGTGTAGGCCAGGTCACTGGTGAGCTGGAGGTGCCTTACACCTGCGCTTACGCCTATGAGCTGACTGTTAGTGGTTCCTATCTATTCCTGACCCAACTCTGTGTTCAATGGCATCATGTTGAACATGGAAGTGAAAACCAACAAATGCTTTCTAACCTTCTGACCAGAGAGCCAGTGATTCAACATTTAAACCAATGCTTCTAAGGAAATTCAAGCTTTTTATATACTGCCATTCATGTATCTACCTAGAATTTGGGAACTAGAATAAAATGTAGGTCTTTTCTATAATACAAAATAAATGGTCTTTCTCTATGAACAGATTAAGTTGCTTATAAGTCTAAACCCTGAAAAGATTAAAGCACCCCACAATACCAAATCATGAAAATGTGTAAGGAAATCCAACTGAGGTTTGTCTCATCTCCATGCACAAGAAAACACTTTGATGCTTTTTTGAAATAATCACATTTTTAAAAGGTTGTCTCTTTGCTTTGTTAGTGACTGACAGATATCTGCTTGGTTTGTCTATTGAGTTATCCAGCTAGGTCTTCCCTTTATATGATCGCTTACTGCGTGTTATTTGTTACTGTACACTAAGAATCATCATCATAATAAAAGGTCAAAAGTCATCATAACCAAAACAACCAAACAACTGGTCGCCATGTGGTGGCGTTGACCACCTCAGCCCGGGTCGGTGGGTGGAGCGAAGCAGCCCCGGTCCCAGGTGTCTGGCAGCAGTCCGGGTGCCAGAGGGAAGCTGGTGCCAGTAGCCGGGGGAAGAAAGGCCTATTCTTGCATGAATCTTCGTGCATCGGGCCTCTAGTTAAGAATATATTTAGAAAGAGAATACTGGCTCAGCATTCATTTTCCTGCATACATCGTGAGTAGAGAGGTAGATATTGTGTTATTTATTTCAGTTTTAGTTTTAGTTTTAAAATAACATTCTAAGGAGGTTGTTATTCTCCTCATTTTTGTTTGAAGAAAGATACTCAAAGACCTTAAGTAAATTATCATTATAAGTGTTTAGAGCTTTAATTTTATTCCATCTGATTGAATGCAACTCCTATTACTTCATGAACACACACTACATGGGTGAACACATACTACACTACAAAGATTATAAGGGACTTTATAATCTTTTACTAGAGTCCTGGTACACAAAATGTGTGCAGGGGGAGGATGCCTCGGCATGGCCCGCACACTCTCCAATCCAGGACCCCTCAGGGGATGGTTGACTGCCCAATCCCTGCAATCCAGGGACCACAGGCTCCTAACTGTTTGCCTGCCTGTCTGCCTGTCTGATCACCTCTAACCACCTCTGCCTGCCAATGTGATCGCCCCTAATCACCTCTGCCTGCTGGCCTGATTGATCCCTAACTGCTCCCCTGCTGGCCTGATCACCCCCTAACTGCCCTCCTCTTCTGGCCTGATCACTTCCAACTGCCCTCCTCTGCTGGCCTGATCACCCCTAACCACCTCTGCATCAACCCCTGCTTCCATGGCTTTGTCTGGAAGGATGTCCAGAGAATGTCCAGTCTAGTTAGCATATCTCCCTTTTATTGGTATAGATAACTAGAAGAATATGGTGACTGATTAGTACATAGAGTAAGTTAAAGCTGAATTGCCAAATTGACATGGCAGTATAATTTTTTATGACATTTTATATACACAGGTGACACACAAGGTCTACTGGAGGACAGACAGTTTCTTTCTTTATTATTATTTGGCCCACTCTCTTTCCTAGTTCTAGTCCTAATTATGATATCTAGAACTATTCAGAGTGTATTTGTTAAATGCATGAATTGAAGATTAGTAGTTTTCTTATGTCCTTTCTGAAGGGATTTTTGGAAATGGATTCTAGACTGATGTTCTTTTTCTCCCCCATTTCACATGAGTCTTATTTTGAATTGGGTCATAAAATTTTCGAGATGAAATTTGATGTCCGTCAATTCTAGAGTATCTGCAAATGTTTTCACTTTGAAATTACATGCCGTCTCTTTCCTTTTGCTCCAGGCTGAACCCAGGTCTCTACAAGGTCCTTTTTGGGAGATCAAGATAAGGCACAAAAGTGTTTAAACATGAGCACCTACGCAAATGCTTTCCTACATCAATGTCTCAAAATCTATTAAAAATTAAAAGGATATTATCCTCCTATAAAATTAAAAGTATGCAAGTTTGGTTGAATAAATAAGGGTGCATTTACAACAAAGAATATTATGTAGCCACTTAAAAGAATGAAGCTGACTCAGTGACCTGGACTGATTTGCAATTTTCACAAGCCATTGCCAATTGAAAATAACACACAAGAGAGGTGCAATAATTATTTTGCGTATATTCTTATAAATAATGTAAAAAAAAAAACCTTGCAAGTTCATCTATACGTATATACCACTTAGAGTGGAGGGTACAGGTTTTCATGCTCAGATGATTCAGACACTATACCTAAGGTTTCTTATTATGATTGCAGTGAAGAGAGGAGATATGGTGGGATTGGGGGTGAGGTGATGAAAGGTAGAGAATCAGTAAGAAAGAAGAGGCAACTACTTAAAAGAAAATAGCATCCAAATTATATATGTGATTACATTTATGTAAAATGGTGTGTGTGTGTGTATTAGTACATATGTGCTTTAGATGTAGATTTATATCAACTAACTAGTAAGAAAAAGGGTGTAAGAATATTAGCATATGAGAATATTTAACAACTAAAGGCCTGATGCACAAAATTCATGCAAGAGTAGGCCTTTCTTCCACTGGCTGCCAGTACTGACTTCACTCTGGCACCCAGGACCCAGGTCATCTGGGAGGATGTCTGGTCTAATTAGCATATTATGCTTTTATTATTATAGACTAGAGGACTAGCACATGAAATTCATGTGCAGGTATGGTCCCTAGGCTGGGCCTGCAATCAGGGCCATCTTCCCCAGCTTCCCACAGCTGGCCCTGCCCCCCACCTCTACCCACCCACGGTTCCCCATTTGCCATCAGGTGACTGGTGTCTGACAGCCAGGGGAAGGGACCAAGAGGTTGACTGTTCCCACCTGACTGCTGGTCCTGTCCCTGACACGGGTGGCCATCAGGTGATCAGAGCCTGCTGGCCAGGGAAAGAAAACAAGAGATGGTCAGTGCACCCCCTAGTGACTGGTCCAGCAGTCGGTCTGGTCGTCGTTTTGTCATTAGGGTCAATTTGCATATTATGCTTTTTTTTTTTAATTTATTTTTATTGTTCAGATTATTACAGTTGTTCCTCTTTTTTCCCCCATAGCTCCCCTCCTCCCAATTCCCACCCCAACCTCTGACCTTGCCCCCCCCATTGTCCTCATCCATAGGTGTACAATTATTGTCCAGTCTCTTCACGCATCCCCAACACCCTTAACCCCCGAAAATT
>PVJC01015913.1:0-34394 GCA_004026665.1 Murina feae
AAATGGCCCTCAGCCCCTCACCCAGGCTGGCCAGGCATGCCAACAGGTGGACATCCCCCAAGGGGTCCCAGACTGCGAGAGGGCACAGGTTGGGCTGAGGGACCTCCCCCGAAGTGCACAAATTTTGTGCACTGGGTCCCTAGTTAATATTATATATCAGTATGCAGTGTGATGCAGATGTGCTAGCAAAATCTATGGTACTGCTCCCAGGTTATTATTGTGTGAATTTTCTGACAGACTGCAGAATATTTTAAGAAAAGTAGTACATCAGTTTATGTATGTAATAGTGTATCTTTATGCTGAAAAGGATGGAAGACAAATTCAACAATATGTGTAAGAAACAAGAGGAAATTAAGAAGAACCAAGAAGAAATGAAAAATGATATAGCTGCAATAAAGAACTCAATAGAAACTATCAACAATAGATTAGAAAAGTGGAGGAGCACATTAGTGACCAAGAAGACAAGGTAGGAAAAAATACCCAAGCAGAAGAGCATCTAGAAAAAAAAAACTTAAAAAATAGGAGGAGAGCCTAAGGGAACTTTGGGACACCACAAAACAAAACAACATCAGCATAATAGAAGTGTCAGAGGAGAGGAAACTGAGCAAGGAATAGAAATAGAAAACCTCTCTGAAGAAATAATGACAGAAAACTTCCCTGATATAGGGAAGAAAAATTTACACAATTCTAAGAAGCTCTTGGATTCTCAGAGAAGATGAATCCACCACCCCAAACAACACTAAGCAACATTATAATTAAATTGGCAAACACCAATGACAAAATAAGAATCTTAAAGGCTGCCAGAGAGAGACAGAATGTTACCTACAAAGGACCTCCCATGGGACTATTGACTGATTTATCAACAGAAACTCATCAGGCCAGGAGGGAATTGAATTAAATATACAAAGTCATGCAAAGGAAGGGTCTGAGTCCAAAATTACTGTACCCAGTCAGGCTATAAATCAAAATTGAGGGTGAAATCAGGAGATTCACAGAAAAAAAAAGAACTAAGGAAATTCATTACCACTAAACCAGCAATGCAAAAAATGCTAAAGGGTCTACTTTAAAAAGAAGAACTAGGAAGGGAAGAAGGAACAGAAGCATAAAGTATAAAAGTGGTGACAAACAAGTACCTATCAATAATAACTTTAAATGTAAATGGATTAAATGCCTCAATCAAAAGACATAGGGTAGTTAAGTGGGTAAGAGAACATGACCCATATATCTGCTGTCCACAAGAAACCCACCTCAGAACAAAGGACTCACACAGACTGATGGTGAAGGGATGGAAAAAGGTTTTTAAGGTGAATGGAAATGAAAAAATAGCTGGGGTAGCAATATTTATATCTGACAAAATAGACCTCAAAGTGAAGGACATAACAAGGGATAAGTACGGCCACTTCATAATACTAAAGAGAGCAATCCAACAAGAAGATAAAACTCTGGTTAACATATATGCACCCAATAGAGGAACACCCAAATACGTAAAAAAAAAGCTTCTGGAAGATATCAAGGGAGAGATTGACAGCAATACAGTCATAATAGGGGAATTTAATACTCCACTAAAACCACTGGACAAATCCTCTAAACAAAAAATCAGCAAAGAAAAATCAATCCTAAATGACTCACTGGATCAGATGGAATTAATTGACATTTTCAAAACATTTCACCCCAAAGTACACATAGGCCATTTGTCAAAGATAGACCACATATTGGGACAAAGGCAGTCTCATCAAATTCAAGACGATAGAAATCATATCAAAACATCTTTCAGATCACAATGGCATGAAACTAGAAAGCAACTACAATAAAACATTTAAAAACAATCAAACACCTGGAGGCTAGACAGCATGCTATTAAAAAATGATTAGGTTACTAAAGAGATCAAAGGGGAAATAAATCATGATGCAGTAAATGACAATGAAAACACAACAATGCAAATCTATGGGACACAGTGAAAGAAGTCTTGAGAGGGGAATTCATATCTCAAAACATAAGAAAAAAATGGTACTAGATTATCTAACCCTACAACTCAAGGAGTTAGAAAGAGAGCAACAATAAAGGCCCAGTGTAAGCAGAAGGAAGGAAATAATAAAGATCAGAACAGAGATAAATGACACAGACACTAAAGAAACAATATAGATCAACAAATCCAAGAGCTGGTTCTTTGAAAGGATACACAAGACTGATGAACTGCTAGCCAGGCTCACCAAGAAACAAAGAGCGAGGACTCAAATAAACAAAATCAGAAATCAAAGAGGTGAAATAACAACTGATCACACAGAAATACAAACAATTATGAAAAATACTATAAACAACTCTATTCCAACAAAATGGACAACCTAGATGAAATGGACATATTTTTGAAAAATGCAAGCTCCCTAAACTCAATCAAGAAGAAGCAAAAACCTGAATAGGCCGATAACTACCAAAGAAATTGAAGCAGCAATCAAAACTCTTCCAGCAAACAAAAGCCCAGGTTTGGACAGCTTTACAGGGGAGTTCTACCAAGCATTCAAAGAAGAACTAAAAGCTATCCTCCTCAGACTATTCCAAAAAATTCAAGAGGAAGCAACACTTTCAAGCTCTTTCTATGAAGCCAGCATTACCCTAATACCAAAACCAGATAAAGACACTACAAAAATAGAGAACTACAGGCCAATATCCTTGATGAACATAGATGTTAAAATCTTCAACAAAATTATAGCAAATTGAGTTCAGCCTTACATTAGAAAGAACATATACCATGACCAAGTGGAATTTATTCCGGGGATGCAAGGATGGTACAATATCCACAAATCAATAAATGTGATACAGCACATAAACAAATTGAATAAACTGAGAGACAAAAATCACAAAATCATATCAATTGATGCAGAAAAAGCATTTGACAAAATCCAACACCCTTTATTGATAAAAACTCTTAACAAAGTGGGAATAGAGGGATTATACCTCAACATAATAAACGCCTTATATGACAAACCTACAGCCAACGTCATGGACAAAATGGACAAAATCTAAACTCATTTCCCCTAAGGACAGGAATAAGACAGGGATGCCCACTTTCACCACTCCTAAGTGCTAGCCATAGTGATCAGACAAGAAGAAGAAATAAGAGGCATCCAAATTGGAAAAGAAGTAAAACTGTCCTTATTCACAGATGACATAATACTATACATAGAAAACCCCAAAGACTTCATCAAGAAACTACTAGATCTAATAAAGGAATTCAGCAATGTAGCAGGCACAAAATTAACACACAGAAATCTATGACCTTTTTATATACCAATAATGAACTCACAGAAAGAGAAATGAAAAAAAAATCCCATTTATGATTGCACCAAAAAAAAAAAATGAAAATACCTAGGGATAAACTAAGCTAAGGATGTAAAAGACTTGTACTTGGAAAACTACAGGGCATTGAAAAAAGAGCTAGAGGAAGACATAAAAAAAATAGAAAAACATACCATGTTCATGGATTGGTAGAACCAGCATCATTAAATGTCCATACTACCCAAAGCAATCTACAGATTCAATGCACTCCACATTAAAATACCAACGGCATATTTCACAGACCTGGAACAAACTCAGAAAATTCACCTGAAATAAAAATACCCCGAATAACCACAGAAATCCTGAGAAAGAAGAACAATGTTGGAACAATGACATTACCAGATATAAAGCTATATTATGAAGCCATGGTTTTCAAAACTGCCTGTTAACAGCACAAGAAGAGACATATAGACCAATGGAACAGAACAGAGAACCCAGAAATTGACCCAAGCCATTATGCTTAATTAATATTTGACAAAGGAGGCAAGAGCATACATGGAGTTAAAACAGTCTCTTTAGTAAATGGTGCTGGGAAATTTGGACAGATATATGCAAAACATGTAACTATATTACTGACTTACACCATACACAAAACTCAAAATAGCTAATGGACTTGAATGTAAGATGGGAAACCATAAAAATCCTACAAGATTCCTTAGGCAGCAAAATAGCAGACATATGTCATAGCAATATCTTTACAGACACAGCTCCTAAGGCAATGGAGACTATGGAGAAAATAAATAAATGGCATTACATCACAGTAAAAAGCTTCTGAACTGCAAAAGATACCATCATGAAAACAACAGGAAATCCCACTTCATGGAAGAACATATTTGCCAATGATATTTCTGATAAGTGTTTAATCTCCAAAATTTACAGAGAACTCATACAACTTAACAAAAGGAAAATAAATTATCCAATCAAAAATGAGTAAAGGATCTAAATAGACACTTTTTGAAAGAGGACCAACAGAAGGCCAGCAGACATATGTAGACCCGCTCAAAGTCACTAATCATCTGAGAGATGCAAATCAAAACAGCAATGAGATACTATCTCACATCTATGAGAATGGTTATCATCAACAAATCAACAAATGACAAGTGCTGGTGAGGATGTGGAGAAAAAGGAACCCTCCTGCATTGCTGGTGGGAATGCAGACTGGTGCAGCCACTATAGAAGACAGTATGGAGATTCCTCAAAAAGTTAAAAATGTAACTGCCATTTGACCCAGTAATCCCACTTCTAGGAATATATCCCAAGAAGAACCAGAAACACCAATCAGAAAGGATATATAGGCCGGGCTGAAACATAATTTCTGAAGCATTATGAAGTCAAATAACAGCATTTTTATGATTTAAATTACAGCCCAACTTACTTCAGCTTTCAATTATTATAAATAAGTACTGACAAGTAAGTACTTATGTACTGATGAATATGAACAAATGCATTTAAAATAGAAAAGGTAATTGATTTATTTAAATAAATTTGGTGAATTAAGCACTGAGTACTATTGAGAGAATAAAAAGAATATAACTGAGGATAATCACATATTAATAAATAGCAAAATTGTCATGATTAGGTCAGACACTTAGATTCAGCTAAAAAATACAACTATGTTTTATATTGTGTAGACTTGGTAATCATAGAAACAATCAAGAAAAAGAGCATAATTTAATATACAGAAATCAATTCACTTAAAATTTCTCTTAACTAATTATTAACACCATGTTCCTTTATATAAATGGTTTCATAGAATTATGTAATAAAAATTTCATAAGGAAGTTTATAATTTATTTTTCAATCATATTTCGTTTTAACATGTTTTTTTAAGGAATTGATTAATAGGAATCTGAAACACATCAGTTTAAAACACTTCTTTTATATGAGTAGTAGTTGTAATTACAGATGGCATTTAAAATTGTCATTAAATATAGCTTTAGATTTTTTAATTATTTTTATTATAATTTGATTATGGTCAATGAAACTGTTCTTATTTGTTTCATATCTGATAAAATTATTGATGAATCAAATTAGTAACAGTTAATTATTCTTTCATTTATTATTTGCCTTCTATTTGTACATACATATGTTGGAGATTATCAGACACAAAACATGCTAATTTTACAACCTATGACATATCCCTAATTATTTCTTCCACCATAATTGAAGAGAGGTTAAAATTAGTATAGCGTTGCCCTGACTGGTTTGTCTCGGTGGATTAGAGCCTGAAGACTGAAGGGTCCCAGGTTCAATTCTGGTCAAGAGCATGTACCTTGGTTGTGGCACATACCCAATAGGGAGTGTGCAGGAAGCAGCTCATCGATGTTTCTAACTCTCTATCACTCTCCCTTCCTCTCTGTACAAGATCAATAAAATATTTTTAAAAAATAGTATAGCGTTTCCACAGAGTCATGCAGTGGGTAAAATGCATTGTCAAAGCTAGTCAATGAAGTAACCAGAAAACAATAATTGATTTCTAACTTCTGGCTCCACCAATACATGTTTTAACCTTAATTCAAATTTCATTTTTTAACACATTTTGGAACCAGCAAGGGAAGTCATAATAAATATACTTCCAGTGATTTTATAGAAAGCATATCAATGTGTTGACTTGTGCAGAAACCAAGCTTGTTAGCTGTAAAAGCAAAAAAAATCAAGTGTTTGAGGAGAGTGTTCTCCTATATTATCATGTTTGTCTGAAAAGAGCTTAATATTTTGAAATTACTAAGCAGTGGCATAACTAACTGCGCAAATATTTTTTAAAATAAGTAGATCTGATTGAATTTATTGAGCCAATTTTCTCAGTCTCATAGTTTCAGTAGGCAAAGTTATTACATAGCACTTACATTTGTATATTAATAAGAAAAAATGTACACACCATAGTATTTATTAATTATGTGATTTATGCTTGCTTTTAGAGTCTCAAAGTAATTTATGTAGAGGATGTAATTAGTACAGGAGAGATGAACTAGGAAAAAAATTCATTTGTTAAACAACACTGGTATAGCATTGTCTTTCCAAAGATTTTTGCTTATGGAATTATAAATAGGTCTCTGTGTGTGTTTATGGTGGAAAGGAATATATCCTGTGCCCCGTATGCATGTTTTCTAGCTTTAAGTAATTAACAAAAGTTTCCAAAAAATAAAAATGAATGCTCCTTTGTGTTGAAATCACAAGATTTGCCCTCATACCATATATGGAGAACTCACAGATGGATACACCATATTTGTAACTTTTAAGGCTCAGTAAAATATAATACACATCTGCTCTAACACAATTCCAACCTTTGAAAGCCTATGCAGATGGCCAATATAGGATAAAAAATGGTTGTGGGAATCTTAATCTACTAAAATGAACTATCTAGTCTATGTTGTTCAACTATATTAAGGATAATTAACTTTTAGTTCTGTTATGTGTCTCTTCCTTTTGAACACATTCTATAACATATTCATAAAATTATATGCTTCACTTTTATTTTTCATCTTTGGAAATGAATCAAATAGTGTTTATGTACCTGAACATACAGAGGTAGGAAATCTTTCTTGGACAAAAGCATCAGAGCCATGATTTATGACTTTTACAAATACTTTTAAGTCATGACTTAGTTTACTGTGTTGCATTATGAAAATGTAAATTGCTGAAAAGAATACATATGAGATTTTACAGAATATTAACAACACTTGTTTGAGATAACAAATTATAGCTTTCTAACTAAAAAGCAGTGTGGGACTCAGATGAATTTAGCCTCCTTTCTTGTGTCCACTTTCAACTCTTTGAAAGTACAGTTATGCTGCACCATTTATTTCTGTGAGTAGGAAGAGTTTGAAAAATAGAAAGATCTGAAGACACACATTCAACAGAGCTATTCCTTGGCTATTGAACAATACAGCTGGGGTTGTCTGCTTTTTGCCCCTGCTATCTTAGACTGACTCTTTACATCAGGCAGTGAGAATTTTGCACAGTAAAGTTGTTGTTTTTTCATCATATGAGGGAGAAAGTAGTTATGGTTGGTTAAATTTAACAGTTTTATATTTCATCATTTGATGACTAGTTTAAAGCATTAGAATACAATATAGAGTGGTTGACTTTAAAACCATAGTAAATATAATTTTATCCTTTTCCTTATAATTCAGAGGCATATTTGAGATTCAGTGATGGAGGGGAATAATGAATACCAATGATGAAAATGTCTGAACTGTGGTTAATAAAGATTTGCAATAAACAAAATTATAAGCAGGGAGTGTTTACTATAAATTTCATCCAAAAGTGTTGGTAAAGATCATGGTATTTTAAAGTCATTCAAAGGCTAAAGTAGAAAGTAACTTTCCCCCCTTGCATTCCCAACCCAATATCCAGGCAAGGGATTCTGAAAAGGGGAGTGGCAGGGACAGGGTTATTGAATAAATGGGTAGAAAAATAAGTTTAAGAAAAGATTTTCTTTTTTTTAAAGAAATTATTTTTTCCACATTATGTAAAAAGTAATTCCTTCCTTAGATCTCAGGCTGGAATTGGAAGAAAAAAAGGGTAGTTGTTTTTTTTTTTTATCTCTGGCCTTTATATGACTCAAGTTACCATGATAATTTTCATGAAGTTTTGCTGCCTGCCTGCTCTTCCTTCAGAACTGAAAAATTGAACTAAGGAAGAGACATTTGTCAACACTTCTGAGTGAAATTTAGAGTAAATGCTACTTGCTTTCAATTTCATCTACTGCAAATCTCTATTAACAATTTCTTCGGTAGAGTTACTGTGATTTTTGGATTTGGATTTCAGATAGGATAAGAGGTATAAATCTGGCCACAATGAACTTTAGAGTGTTTTTATTTATTTTTTTATTGTGGGTTAAATGGCAATTGTGGGAATGGACTTACAACAATACTAAACATCCAAGACTCCTTCCTTCATTCATTCTTTTCTTCCATGATTAACCTTCCCTTTCCTTCTGTTTCTGGCTTTCCTTCAAATGTGTCAATATCGTTCTTTACTTTCCTCCTCAAGAGAAAATAAAAATTCACATTACTAAATTATTTTGTTCTAATTTTCTCTTCTAGATACTGGATTCATTATTTAAAAGAGTACTGGTATTTTATAGGGAGGTAAACACAAAAGAATAAGGAAAAGAATGGAAAAGAAAACTTACTTTAATAGGAAAAAATATTGAAACCATTTCCTATCAAAGAATCAGTAGAAACTTCATAAATACAGTAAAATATTAGAACAGGTTTAAAATTTTAGAACGAGTTGCCAGAGGTCTATCTGAACTATGATACATGCTACCGTATATACAATAAAGTATCATACTCTACACCATAAAAAGTTGAAAATGTGTAAAATAAACTTACAATAGCAATTTTGGTAACTTTAATAGGATATGGCCGGACCTGGAAAAAAATAACAAAGTAGGCCTTTTATCTCTAGTTAATCTCCCCTTCAAACTGCCTATTATTTTCACCTGCCCTGGGTGCCCAGAGAACTATCAACTCATTATTATGACAGGTGTGATTGATGAATGCCATGGTTGTGTGTGCTTCCCCCAACTTCTCATCTGCATCGTCCTGTCTGTTGTGCTTCATCCTTGTTCTTTGCCCTCTATACTGAAAAACTGATGAATAATAAAATGAAAAGAAAAATAGATTCTTTTTACCTCTGTATTTAGTGGTAATATGCTTTTTTCCTGGCAATCTTTATGATTCTGATTGGGTATATCCATGTTCAATGTGTGACAAATACTTTGGGAGTTAAAACCAAGTAAGAGAGATGATAGTCTAGCACAGATAAGTTTTGCAATACCACTCTATTTACTGTGTGACTATCTTTATTTATTTATTTTTTCCTGTTGGAAATGTGGGCAATCTTTATTCAGCTGCTGACTACTGGCACCTAACTTCTGCTTTTCAGAGATTTCAAATGCCAAGGTCAGTGATAAAATAGATGGAAGTTATTGGAAGAGCTCCATGTGGGGAACTATGCTTGGGAGACAATAGGAAGAGGAAAAATAGGAGCTGCCACTATTTTAGAGTGAAGATTATTATCTTGTTACATTACAGGCTTACAAATAAGATTTAAAAGGACCATGGTAGGATGACTGCAGTGCCCTTGTAAGCCCAGAACAGGTAGTGTAATCCCTCTTCTCTGAGGGGGAACTCACAGGCAAGCAAGCACCTTTGGGTAACCGGCTGCACAGTACGTGGTTGTCAGACTTCACATTCTACAATCGCTTACATCTGTGACCACAACAATTTATTTATTTATTTTTAATTAGTTAAGTTCTTTATTGATTAAGGTATTACATACATGTCCTCATCTCCCCATTATCCGCCCAACCCCCGCCCCCAACTCATGCCGTCATCCCCCTGGTGTCTGTGTCCATTGGTTAGGCTTGTATTCAAGCATATAAGCCTAACCAATGGACACAGACACCAGGGGGATGACGTATGCTTGCATACAAGTCCTTTGGTTGATCTTTTCCCTTTACCCTCACCCTCCTCTACCTTCCCTCTGAGGTTTGACAGTCTGATGGATGCTTCTCTGTCTCCAGATCTGTTTTTGTTCATAAGTTTATGTTGTTCATTATATTCCATAAATGAGTGAGATCATGTGATATTTATCTTTCTCTGATTGGCTTATTTCACTTAGCATAATGCTCTCCAGCTCCATCCATGCAGTTGCAAATTGCAAGAATTCCTTCTTTTTTACTGCAGCATAGTATTCCATTGTGTAGATGTACCACAGTTTTTGAATCCATTCATCTGCTGTTTTAGTCCACTCATCTGGGCATTTAGGCTGTTTCCAATCTTAGCTATGGTGAATTATGCTGCTATGAACATAGGGGTGTGTGTACCCTTCCTGACTGCTGTTTCTAGCTTCTTGGTATATATTCTTAAAAGTGGGATCACTGGGTCAAATGGGAGATCCATTTTTAGTTTTTTGAGGAAATTCCATACTGTTCTCCATAGTGGCTGCATCAATCTGTGTTCCCATCAGCAGTGGATGAGGGTTCCTTTTTCTCTGCATCCTCACCAGCATTTGTCATTTATTGATTTGTTGATGATAGCCATTCTGACAGGTGTGAGATGGTACCTTATTGTCATTTTGATTTGCATCTCTCAGGTAATTAGTGACTTTGAGCATGTTTTCATATGTCTCTTGGCCTTCCTTCTGTCTTCTTTCAAAAAATATCTATTTAGGTCCTTTGCCCATTTTTTTGGGGAGTTGTTTATTTTCCTTGTGTTAAGTTGTATGAGTTCCCTGTAAATGTTGGAGATTAAAGCCTTATCGGTGATAACATTGGCAAATATGTTCTCCCATGCAGTGGGCTTTCTTGTTGTTTTGTTGATGGTTTCCTTTGCTGTGCAAAAGCTTTTTATTTTGCTGTAGTCCCATTTGTTTATTTTCCCTTTAGCTTTCATTGCCCTAGGAGTTGTATCAATGAAGAAATGCTATAGCATATGTCTGAAATTTTGGTGCCTGTGGATTCCTTTAGTATTTTTATGGTTTCCTATCTTAGGTTTAAGTCCTTTGTCCATTTTGAGTTTATTTTGATGTATGGTGTAAGTTGGCTGCCTCGTTTCATTTTTTTTTGCATGTATCTCTCCAATTTTCCCAACACCATTTATTGAAGAGACTGTCATGACTTCCATTGTATGTTCATGCCTCCTTTGTCGAATATTAATTGGCCTTATTGGTTTGGGTCAATTTCTAGGTTCTCTATTCTATTCCATTGATCTATATGTCTGTTCTTGTGCCACCACCAGGCTGTTTTGAGAACAGTTGCTTTGTAATACAGCTTCATATCTGGTATTGAGATCCCACCTACTTTTTTCTTCTTTCTCAGGATTGCTGAAGCTATTCGGGGTCATTTTTAATTTCAGATGAATTTTTGGAAAGTTCATTCTAGGTCTGTGAGATATACCATTGGTATTTTAATGGGGTGCATCAAACCTATAGATTGCTTTGGGTAGTATGGACATTATGATGATGTTGATTCTACCAATCCATTAACATGGTATGGTCTTCCATCTGTTTAATTCTTCCATTATCTCTTTTTTCAGTAACCTGTAGTTTTTCACAAATAAGTCTTTTACCTCCTTAGTTAAGTTTATTCCAAGGTACCTTAATTGTTTTTGCTGAATGGTAAATGGGATTGTTTTTTTAGTCTCTCTATGTAAGTTCATTATTGGTGTATAGAAATGCCATATATTTTTTGGCATTAATTTTGTATCTTGGTACATTGCCAAATTCATTTATCAAGTCTAATAATTTTTTGATGGAGTCTTTAAGGTTTTCTATGTACAGTATCATGTCATCTGCAAATAAGGACGGTTTTACTTCTTTTCCAATTTGGATGGCTTTTATTTCTTCTTCTTGTCAGATCACAATGGCTAATACTTTCAGTACTATGTCAGACAGGAGTGGTAAAAGGGAGCATCCCTGTCTTGTACCTGTTCTTAGGGGAAATGGTTTTAGTTTTTTTGTCCATTGAGTATGATGTTGGCTGTGGGTTTAATCATATATGGCTTTTATTGCATTAAAGTATGATCCTTCTTTTCCCACCTTGCTGAGAATTTTTATTGAGAAAGGGTGTTTGATTTTGTCTAATGCTTTCTCTGCATCAATTGATATGACTATGTGGATTTTATCTCTCATCTTGTTAATGTGATGTATCGCATTTACTGATTTATGGATATTGTACCATCCTTGCATCCCTGGGATAAATCCTACTTAGTCATCGTATATGATCTTTCTCATGTACTGCTGGATCTGATTTGCTAGGATTTTGTTGAGGATTTTGGCATCTATGCTCATGAGGGATATTGGCCTGTAATTCTCTTTCATTGTGTTGTCTTTGTCTGTTTTTTCTTTTTTATATTAGGGTGATGCTGGCTTCATAGAATGAGCTTGGAAGTTTTGTTTCCTCTTGATTTTTTGGAATAGTCTGAGAAGGATAGGTTTTAGTTCTTCCTTGAATGTTTGGTATAACTCACGTGTGAACCTGTCTGACCCAGGCTTTTGTTTGCTGGAATCTTTTTATGACTGCTTCAATTTCTTCCATAGTTATCATCCTATTGAGATTTTTACAATCTTCCTGATTGAGTTTTGGAAGGTTGTATTTTTCTAGGAATATGTGCATTTCCTCCAGGTTGTCTCCTTTGTTGGAATAGCATTGTTCATAGTATTTTTTACAATCCTTTGTATTTCTGTGGGGTTTGTTTTATTTCACCTCTTTCATTTCTGATTTTATTTATTTGGGCCCTCTCTCTTTGCTTCTTGGTGAGTCTGGCTAGAGGTTCATCAATCTTGTTTATCCTTTCAAAGAACCAGCTCTTGGTTTCATTGATCTTTTGTATTGTTTTTTATCTCTATGTCATTTATTTCCACTCTGATCTTTATTATTTCCTTCCTGCCACTCACTTAGGGCTTTTCTTTTTGCTCTCTTTCTAATTCTTTGAGTTGTAGAATTAAATTATACACTACCATTTTTCTTTTCTTTTCTTTTTTTGAGGCAGTCCTTTAGAGCTGTAAACTTCCGTCTCAAGACTACTTTCATTCTGTCCCATAGATTTTTGATTGTTGTTTTTTTTAATTGTCATTAGTTTCCAAGATGTTTTTAATTTTTCCTTTGATCTAATTTGTAACCCAATCATTGTCTGATAGCATGCTATTCAGCTTCCAAGTTTTTGAGTTTTTTGGATTGTTTTCATTATAGTTTATTTCTAATATTATGCCATTGTGGTCTGAGAAGATGCTTGGTATGATTTCAGTCTTCTTGCATTTGGGGAGCCTTTGCTTGTGACCCAATATGTGATCTATTTTTGAAATGTCCCATGTGCACTTGAGAAAAACATATATTCCATGTCTTTGGAGTAAAATGTTCTCAGGATGTCAATTAAGTCCATCTGATCTAGTGAGTCATTTACGACTGCTATTTCTTTGCTGAGTTTTTGTCTAGAGCATTGGTTTTCAACCTTCTCGCCCTTTAAATACAGTTCCTCATGTTGTAACCCAACCATAAAATTATTTTTGTTGCTACTTCATAACTGTAACATTGCTACTGTTATCAATCATAATGTAAATATCTGATATGCAGGATGGTGTTAGGTGACCCCTATAAAAGGGTCTTTTGACTGCCAAAGGGATCACAACCCAAAAGTTGAGAACCACTGGTCTAGAGAATTTATCCAGTGATATCAGTGGTTTATTGAAGTCTACTACTATGATTGTATTGTTGTCTATCTTTCTCTTGATATCTTCCAGGAGTTTTTGTTTGTTTGTTTGTTTTTGTATTTGGGTGTTCTTTGAATAAATATATGTTTATCAGGGTTATATCCTCTTGTTTTACCAATCCCTTTAGTATTATGAAGTGGCCTTCCTTATCTCTTATTATGGTCTCCACGTTGAGGTCTATTTTGTCAGATATAAGTATTGCTACCCCAGCTTTTTTTTTCCTCATTTCCATTTTCCTGAAAGATATGTTTCTATCCCTTCACTTTCAGTCTGTGTGAATCTCTTGTTCTGATGTGAGTCTCTTGTAGACTGCATATATTTATGGGTAATTTATTTTTATCCATTCAGCCACTTGATGTCTTTTGATTGGAGCATTCAGTCTGTTTACATTTAAAGTTATTATTGAAATGTACTTGTTTGTAGCCATTTCTATTTTTTGTGCATGTGTTCCTGCTTACCTTTTTATTTCTACTTTTTAGAGCATTCCATTTAGCATTTCTTGCATTGCTGGCTTGGTAGTGATAAACTCCCTTAGACCTTTTTTGCCTGCAAAGATCCTGTTTTCCCCTTAAATGTTGATTGATAGTCTTGCTGGATAGAGTATTCTTGGATTTAGTCCTTTGGTTTGCATCATTTTGTGTACCTCATTCCATTCCCTTCTGCCTTGGTGTGTTTCTGTTGAGATATTACTTGATGACAGATCTTTTGTAGGTAACTCTTGGTCTTTCTCTTGCAGACTTTAAGATTCTTTCTTTGTCGTTAATATTTGCCACTGTAATTATTACGTGTCTTGGTGTGGGTTTTTTAGGATTCATATTGCTTGGGTCTCTCTGTACTTATGTAACTTTTTTCTTCCCTATATCAGGGAAGTTTTCTGTAATTATTTCTTCAAATAGATTTTGTAATCCTTGCTCCTCTTCTTGTCCTTCTGGCAGCCCTATTTTGCATATGCTACTTCATTTTGCATTGTCCCAAAGCTCTCTTAGGCTCTCCTCCTGCTTTTTAATGTTTTTCCCCAGGTGCTGGTCAGGTTGGGTTTGTTTCTTTACCTTATATTCTAACTCACTAATAATTCATTCCTCTGCCTCTTCTAGTCTACTGTTGAAACCTTCCATGGTGTTTTTGATTGTAGCTATATCACTTTTCCTTTCTTCCCAATTTTTGCATAGGTTGTTGATATTCTTCTTCCATCCCATGTATGAACTGTACAACCATTACTGTGGATTCTTTTTTGTCATATTGCATGCTTCCATTTCACTTATTTCCTTTCTTGGCAATTCCTGTTTTTTTCAACTGGGGATTATTTCATTGTCTTCCCATTCTGACTATCACCAGAAGGTTCTAATGTCGAGTTGTGGAGGCCTGGGCCATGTGCAGTGGGAGCTTCACACCCCCCCCCCAAGTATCACTGAAGAGCTCTGACACCAAGACAGGTCACTGTCATTGTTTGGTGGGAGCCACCTTCACACAGGATGAGTCACAGGTGCTTATTGTGACCTCATGTGTGCACCTAGAATCAGGAGTGCTGCCTGTGTCATGCTGAAACAGAGACCCAACTGCTGAGTGCCAAAGATCAGAGTTCCCTTGTGCATGTCAGGAGTCAGATACCCCCTGTGTCCTTGCCAAGAATTGAGTATCAGAGTCTCTGTTTCTTGGTGTCATCTCACACTGAGAATCAGGGTTCCTGTGTGCACATGTGCCAAGAATTAGAGTCACTAGAATTAGTTGTGAATGCACTGGAAATCAGGGATCCCAGGTGTGTGCTATGTGAAAGTCAAGTCACTGGTGCTCAGTGCTGCCTCTTGGGTGGAGAATTAGGGTCCCCAATCTGCTTGGGGGACCAGGTTGCACAGTTGCACTGTGTTGGCAGAAGGTCCACTCCTTCCCTGTGGAAAACAGCCTTCCGTGTGCACTTGCCCTGAACCAAAGTCAGATGGCACTGCCACCCTGTGTGGACATTGGATCATGTGAGTTTGCACTGTGGGAAACAGACTCCCTGTGTCCCTGCACCCAGACTCAACATAGTGCTGTCCTCCTGTGAGGGCATGGGGTCTGGTTGCGGGAAACAAACTCTCTGAGTTCGCACCCCAAGGCTGAAATTCAGTTCTACCTCCCTGCGTGGGCATGGGGTCTGGTCGTGGAAAACAAATTCCCTAAGTCCGCACCTCAGGCTCAAATTCAGCCCATCCTCCCATCCTGGGCACAGATTATGATGATGGAAAACAAACATCTAGTGTCTGCACAGCCAGGCTCATATTTAGGTAGAGATGCTGCTGGTGTGTTTGTGCGGAGAGGGTCTGGAAGTGTCTATGCCACTGCTGCTGGGCTGGCTGGGAGGGGGATTTGCTCTGTGACTCACAGAAAATTGTGCCCGAAGTGCTTGGGGTCTTGGTGTTTGTGGTTTTGCAGCTGTGGTCGCAGGTCTTTTACCTGAGTGGTTGTAGGATCCCAGTTTGTGACTGAGACCAGATTGGGTAGTGATGAGGCTAGGATCCTAGTCTCAAACAGTTCTGTTCTTCAAGATTATGTGGTATCTGTGCAGGTGGTGTCTTCCCCAGAGTGTTTGTGGTGGCAGTGGGGTTTCACCATCTAAGACTGCCCAGTTTGGCAGCCCCTTGGAAGACCTGCAGGATCTAGCTGTCCCTAGCTCTCACTCACACACACCACACACGTATCCACACTCCTCTATCATTCCCTCACTCTCTCATACACTCTCCCTCCCTACTTTCTTGCTGGCCACCATCCTGTGTGATAGTACTACAGCAAATTGTTTTCTTTTTTAAAAAATTACTTATTGTTGAAAGTTTTACATGTCTCCTTTTCACCCCATTGCCCTCTCCCTACACTCTCTGCCCCCAAGCACCCCCTTCTGTTTTCTGTATCCATTATTCATGTTCCTATGCATAGATACAAATACTTTTGTTAATCTTTTACTGCCCCCCACCCACCTTCTCTGTGAGGATTGACAATATGTTCTATGCTCCCATGTCTCTGGATCTATTTTTGTTCATCAGTCTATGTTGTTCATTATGTTCCACAAATGAGTGAAATCATGTGATATTTATCTTACTCTGACTGGCTTATTTTGCTTAGCATAATGTTCTCCACGTTCATTCATGCTGTTGTAAATGGTAAGAGTTATTTACTTTTTACAGCAGCATAGTATCCCATTGTGTAAATGTACCACAGTTTTGTATACTTCATTCCATTCCTTTTTGGCTTGATGTGTTTCTGTTGAGAAATCAGTTGAGGGTCTAATTGGAGATCCCTTCTAGTTAATTTTCTGTCTCTTTCTGGAAGCCTTTAAGATTCTGCCCTAACCAGTCTGACTCAGTTGATAGAGTGGTGGCCTGCAGACTGAAAGGTCCCAGGTTCGATTCAGGTCAAGTCATGCACTTTGGTTGTGGGCACATCACCAGTAGGTGGAGTACAGGAGGCAGCTGATCAATGTTTGTCTCTCATCAGTGTTTCTAGCTCTATATCCTTCTCCCTTCCTCTCTGTAAAAAATCAATAAAATATATTAAAAAAAGATTCTTACTTTGTCAATGATGTTTGCCAATTTGATTATGATGGGTCTTGGTGTTGGCCTTTTTTGTTTCATCTTGTTTGAGACTCTGTGTGTTTCTTGGATTTGTGTGACATTTTTCTTCCCAAAGTCAGGGTAGTTTTCTGATATTATTTATTCACATAAGTTTTCCTTGCTCCTTTTCCTCTTTTTCTGGTACTCCTATTATATGGATGTTGTTTCGTTTGTGTTGTCCCAAAGCTTCCTTAGACTCTCCTACTACTTTTTAAGCATTTTTTCCCAGTTGCTGCTCTGCTCAGGTGTTTTTCTACCATCTCTTCTAACACACTGATTCAGTCCTCAGTTTCCTGTAGTCTATTAAAACGTAGCACTATGTTCTTTGTTATGACTATGTCAGTCTTCATTTCCTCTTGATACTTCACATGTAACTGAATTTCTCATCCAGCTTTTTCAGCATCCTTATTACCATTACAGGCAGTCCTCAGGTTACATCAGACTTGACATATGTCATTTCATGGTTACATCACTATCTCACATTTATTTATAAAAAATTTTTCATCAATTCAACATACATACATGTGTGCTTTATGGTTTTTATTTTTTAATTTATTTTTTATAAATATGTGCAGCAGCTTTTTAAAAAATATATTTTATTGATTTTTTACAAAGAGGAAGATAGAGGGATAGAGAGTTAGAAACATCAATGAGAGAGAAACATCAATCAGCTGCGTCTTGCATGCCTCCTACTGGAGAGGTGCCCACAACCAAGGTATGTGCCCTTGACCAGAACTGAACCCTAAACCTTTCAGTCCTCAGGCCGATGCTATATCCACTGAACCAAACCAGTCAGGGATGTTTTTTATTATTTATTTAACACAAGTAAAGGTCAGATATTGTTATCTTTCTTTTAATTTTTTTTTTTACTGTTTCACATCATTACTGCTGTGTATATGCTCTTTGTGAGTGACTTAGCTGCTTATGTAGGTGGGTTCTGACTTATGGTGAAAATCACATTACATTGTGCCTTAGGAACAGATCTCCAATGTAACCCAAGGACCTACTATACACTGAATTCTTTCTCTGACATATTGCTTGCTTCCATTTCATTTATTTCCTTTTCTGGTGCTGCCTCCTCTTCTTTCATATGGAGGCTGTTTTTTGTCTCCCCATTTTTGCTGTTCTTTTGTGATTGTTTCTATGTATTAGATCAAACTGCTATGACACCCATATTGTTTTTTAATTTGTCTTATGTAGTAGATGTTTTGTCAGATCCAGTGTCTTAGTCTCTTAGGTCTTCTGAACTGGGTATTCTGGAGATAACCCCTACTTGAGATATTTTGGTACTCTTGATGTAGTTGGGTCTTGAATGTTATTGTCACATTTATGGATGGAGTCTTTTCTCATGGTGTCTAGTTATGTGGCTCACTCTCTACCACATCATGCCAATCATTTGTGGCAATCATGAATAAAGCAGGTGCTGAGTGAACAGCACAAAATACAACACAAGACATGACACAAAAGGAATAGAAAACAAATGTACTCAAGACACCTATAATCCCAATAGATGTGACTGCCAGAGAAAAGAGAATTAGGATAGAGAAAGGAAAAAAATGATAGTGATAAAAAAATAAAAGAAAGAAAAGAGGGAGAGGGAGAGGGAAAAGGAGAGAGAGAGAGAGAGAGAGAGAGAGAGAGAGAGAGAGAGAGAATAATATAGGTTGAGAACACAACCAACCAAACAAATAAACCAAAATGTGCAAGGAAAAAACACCCAGAAGAAGAGGTGGGGATAGGGTACAGAATCTGTAGAGGCAGATCTTAAATACAGAAAAGAAGGTTAAGGAATTGGATAAATAGGGGAAGGGCCATGGTTTAGTATAGAGAATGGAGAAAGACAATGAGTGGATAAGAGAAAAAATAAAAAAAATATATTTATTTATTTATTTACTTATTCATTTATTTAAAAGAAGACTAGAGGAGAGAGCAGATAGGCCTGAATTTAGTAAGTGCAACTAATTAAAAACTTAGCGGTAGAAAAGAGCAAGAGAGAATTGGAAAAAAATGAAAAATAATTGAGTAGTGAAGAAAGAGAAAAGAGAAGGGGAAATGGCATTGGAACATGGAAGAAGAAATTAGATATATGAATAAACCAAGATAATAATAATAACACATCAATAAAGTAGGTAAAGAAGATCACTTTTTAACTAGGAGTAAAAAGAAAGAAAAGGAAAAACCTGATGTGGGAAAGAAGAATAAAAAGAAGATAAAAGGGAAGAAATGAGTAGGAAAAGGGAAAAATAAAATAGAATAATAAAACATAAATGAAATAAAGATATATAATACTAAAAAAAATAAAAAGAAAATCAATTGAGAAAAGGTGACATGGTTTTAGCTTCAGCTGTGTTTTAGTGCCTAGGTATGCTGGTTTAGGACCCTGCTCCTCTGTTTTATCTGCCAATTCTGAGCTCCCTATTTAGTATTCATGTGCTGACCCCTGTTAGGCACTGTCTTTGGTGATGCACTGCTCCTTTGCTTGCATCTGTCTCCACAGGCCTTGGTTGCAAGCAGGCTAGACCAATCTGCCTGCGTTTCCTGTCTGCCAGCTGCCAATCTTACTCAAGCATCTATTTCTGTCAGGGCTTTAGGTGAGGTTGGTGCTGTTTTGCTATCTGGGCATCAGATGGGTGTGTTATCCCAGACCCATGGGCCATTCCTCCACAAGTGGCCCAAAATATAACTCTAGCCTTGGTTGGTCAGAGATCCTTTAGGGAGACCAGTGGGGTTGGCTGCCAACCTGGTGCTTTTATCAGTTTGATTCCCAGAATAGTGGAGTAGACAGGCCTCTCTTCCAACCCAGTCACTGAGGGCTCTTTGGGGCTATTTAGAGCCTTTGTTTCCTTTGTGTAGCTCAAAAATGCATCTAGGGTATGGCAGTCTGTATTCCCTGTCTTCAGGACACTGAGAGGAGCTAGCTATTCTGAGGAGAAATGGCCATGTGGGTTTGGAGGACTAGGAAGAGTCTTGGCCAAATCTTGCTGCCCTGCCTTCTTCCCCAGCCTCTCCTCAGGCTCCACAAATCGGTGCCTCTTTCTGCATCAGAGTCTCAGGTGAATTTTTGCAGCTGAAAAGTCCTATATTTTGGGTTTAGCGAATAAAATTAAAGACAAAACAACCATGAAACTGTGGGTTTCTCTTCCTTGCCCCCGGCACCGCACTGATTGGGTCACTTTTCAGGCTGTCTTTTGGGGCTCAGCCCCCAGTGGCTGTGTTCCCAGGTCTAGATTCCCCGGGTGCCAGGAGCTCTATGGGTTTCCCTTTTCACAATTGGGTATTATGCCTGTCACCAAGGGATGGGACTTTGGTATAATGTAATGTACCTCACCCTCTTGGCCTGGAGGCTGGGTGTCCCTCTCTAGCCCAGATCCTCGCTCCTACCTTTCTTCAGGCATTCTCTGCCCTTCTTCTTTGAAAAGTGTCTCCTCAGCTGTGTCTAACTTGTTAATTTTTGATGAATGTTCTCTGATTTAGCTGCTTTTCCAGCCTGGCCCCAGGAGGAATTGTGCAACACGTCTGTCTATTCTGCTGCAATTTTCTTATCTACCTGTTTTCTTGAAAATATATAAAAGTCCCTCAAAATTTCAGAAAATATGTGTCTTTACTGCTAATTGGTATTTTCCCAATGGTTTGATAGATATATTATCCTTTCTAAAATTGAATTTATTTCCTTTTTTATCTTTACTGTCATCCTTAATTCTAAACTTAATTTTTTATTATGTGTTGATAGACAGGCAGTACATTTCACTGACTGTTTCTGTACCTTTTTCAAATAAGTTAGCTATGAAAAGGAAATTTCTATAATTCTAATTGGCTTTGTGGAATTCCAAAATAATCAAGAGTGGCCTGCTGGTTGCAATCAAAGATGTAGGAGGTCAGTTTACCTTCCAATGAATTTTCTAGAATTGTGATAAATATTTTAAAATATATTTTTCTGATTGACTCTCTATGTGTATTTCTTTTATTTTTCTTTCTTTAAGTGTGTGTGTGTGTGTGTGTGTGTGTGTGTGTAACCTCATCAAGGATATTTTTCCATTGATTTTTAGAGAGAATGGAAGGGTGAAGAGACAGAGAGAGAAAGAAACATCAATGTGAAATAGACACATTGATCAGTTGACTCTGAATGCATCTCGACCAGTGATGGAGATCGAGCCTGACACAAAGGTATATGCCCTTGACTGGACTCGAACGCGGGATCCTTCAATCCATGGCCAGAACTCTATCCTACTGAACCAAACTGGCTAGGGCTATGTGTATTTCTTATTATGAAAAACAGAAAAAAGAATTCCCAACAGTTTTGAATGACATTATTTACTTATCCTTAAGTAAAAACCAAAGGTTTATTTATTTATTTTACATTTTTAAAAATTACATAAAGCTTTACAAAGATTTAAACACATTTTTAAAAAGGAATACTTAATACAAAATTTATTAGTTTTGATAGGAAAAGATATAACCTTCTGAGCCTCAACTGCAGGACTTATTATGTATTCACAAGACTAGCTCTTTTGTTCAAAGTCAACACCTTTGTTCTACATCCCTTTCTTTACTTGACCATATTTACTAGCATAATTAAGTTTGAAAGCTAAATAGGGAAACACATAAGTAATACGAGAATCAAGATATTAAGAATTGTTTGAAATTCTGCTTTATTCACAAATAAAAGGAAAATAAAAACTTTTGTTTGGGTATTTCATAGAGCACTTGTTATAGAAAGGATAATATGTTACTGTAAGTTATTGCACATCTGATGTGGTTCATCTCCCTGCTGCACTGAACATTAGCAGAAGCAGAGATGTAATTACAAAAGCAGATTAGAAACTGACAAAACCAATTCACTTTAATGACTGTCACCTCCCATGAATCATATTTAATGCAATCCTATATAATAAAAGCCTAATATTCTGTTTCTAGCCATACATTCAACCAATGAAAGTGTAATATGCTAATGATATGCTAAGGCCGCTCAGTCACTCGCTATGATGTGCACTGACCACCAGGAGGCAGAAGCTCTGACTGGTAGATTAACTTGCTACTAGGGTGCGGCCAATTGGGACTGAGCAAGATGGGCCGGACATGCCCTGGAGCCCTCCCACAGTCCCTCCCTGGCTGGCCAAAACCCTGCATCCCTCCCTGACTCCAGTCATGTACTGGTGGGATCCCTTGGCCTAGCCTGCACTTTCTCACAATCCAGGCTGAGGGTCACCACCCAAGTTCACAAATTTCATGCACTGGGGCTCCAGTTGTGCAATAAAGAGGTTGTTTTTGTTTTGTTTGTTTTTTTTAATGTGTATTTTTGTTTTGTTTGTTTGTTTGTGTGTGTGTGTGTGTGTGTGTGTGTTTAAGTGTCTCTTCTGAAATCTTAACACTGATGGATCATTTAGATAGCATTTGTTTCATCTACATCATTTTACTGATGAGGAACCTAAGGCCTAGGAAGGGGAGGTAACAACTAGTTCATATCAAAGACAAGATTAGAACTGAAATCTTTTGATTGGGAGCTAAATGACGTTTTTCTCAGGAAGATAATACTAACTTTGAAATAGACCAGGTTTGTCTTTAGTTCTATCCTATCTCATCTTCTTACAATGGTCTTACCTCATTCATATTTTTGCCTGTTATAATATTTTATTGCTTCTTCAGGATAATACTATTAGAGGCCTGGTGCACAAAAATCTGTGGACTCAGGATGGGAGTCCCACAGCCCAGCCTGTGCCCTCTTGCAGTCTGGGAACCCTTGAGGCATGTCCACCTCTTGGCTTAGCCCCACTCCCTGGGGAATCAGGCCTAAGCTGCCAGACAGATCTCCCTCTGGCAGCCCAGGGGCCCTCAGGGGATGTTCACTTGCCAGTGGGGAGCAGGCCTAATTTGTAGTCAGACATCCTTAGCACTGCTGAGTAGGCAGGAGAGGCTTCCACCACCACTACTGTACTGAAAGCTGGCAGCCTGGCTTATGGCTGAGCAAAGCTCCCCCTGTGGGAGCACACTGACTACCAGGGGCAGATCCTGCATTGAGCATCTGCCCCCTGGTGGTCAGTGTGTGTCATAGTGACCAGTCATTCCCAGTGGTTCTGCTGTTAGGGTCAATTTGCATATTACCCTTTTATTATATAGGATAGAGGCCTGGTGCATGGGTGGGGGCTGGCTGGTTTGCCCTTAAGGGTGTCCCAGATCAGAGTGAGGGTTTTTCTGGGGTGCCTGGCTAGCCTGGGTGAGTGGTTGATGGCTATTTGCAGACTGGCCACAGTCCCTTCAAGGTGGGTGTCCCCCCCTGGGGTGCCTGGCCAGCCTGGGTGAGGGGCTGATGGCTGTTTGCAGGCTGGCCACATCCCCTTCAGGGTGGGGTCCTTCTGGGGTGCCTGGCCAACTTGGGTGAGGGGCTGATGGCTGTTTGCAGCGAGGCTGGCTGGAAGCAGGTATCTGAGATTTATTTATCTTCTATAATTGAAACTTTGTTGCTTTAACCTGAGCCCAGGTCTGGTTGCCCCTGACAAACCAGGCTCCCAATACTTACTTGAGCATAACCTGGCTGGAAGCAGGTATCTGAGGTTTATTTATCTTCTGTAATTGAAACTTTGTCACCTTGAGTGGAGGCCACAGCTGCCCAAGGCAGGTGGGAACTCCATACAGGGGGCAAGCCTCCTGCTTGTTCCAGCTCTGTGGCTACCAGCTGCCATCTTGGTTGAGTTAATTTGCATATAGTCACTCTGATTGGTTGGCGGGCCTGGAAATTGGCTGTGGGCGTGGCTTAGGTGTAGCAGAGTGACACCAATTTGCATATTACTCTTTTATTAGATTATATTAGAGGTCTGATGCACGAAATTCATATAAAGGGATAGGCCCTCACAGCCTTGTTTGCCTCAGCCCTCAAAGCCCTGGATGTCTTGGCTGCCTTGGCACTAGCAGCCCTGGACACCTTGGCCCTTGAAGCTCTGCTTCATCCAGAAGGTCATCCAGAAGGTTGTCTGGATGGTCATTCCACTGTTTGGCCATTTGGTTAATTTGCATATTACATTTTTATTATTATAGAAGTCTCATATTTTGGATTAATTTTTATACCCACAGGTGAAATTGCATTTTATTTAAGGACTAGGGGCCCGGTGCACAAAATTCGTGCACTTAGGGAGGGGTTCCTCAGCCCAGCCTGCCCCCTCTCACATACTGGGAGGCCTCAGGGGATGTCTTACTGATGGCTTAGGCCTGCTCCCTGATCCCCTTGGGGAGCTTGCCTAAGCTGCAGTTTGGCCTCCCTTTGTGGGAGGCAACCAGACTAATAAGGGGAAGCCACCAGACCCATCACCCCTCTGCTGCAGCCACTGCCAGTCACCACAGCCACCAAGGTATTTTCATCAACACAGACTCCAGTCTCTTCACCATGAAGAAATGACAACTTTCTTTAGGCATTTTCAAGATGTGTCTTTCATAGGATATGACCTTTCTTTCTTTCTTTCTTTCTTTCTTTCTTTCTTTCTTTCTTTTTTTATCCTTTAAATCATGATTTTTAGAGAATGTGGAAGAGAAAGGAAAAACAGAGAGAAACATCAAAGTGAGAGGAACACTTTGATTGGTTGCCTCCTGCATATGCCCTGACCTGGGCCCTGGCCAAGGAGAAGCTTGCAACGTAGGTACATGCCCTTGGTCAGAATTGAATGCAGACCCTGCAGTCAGCAGGCCGAGGCATTATGCACTGAGCCTAACCAGCTAGGGCAGGATATGACATTTCTTAGCCCTCCAGTAGTGGACCTTCATGTTTTTCTCCAGGAGTGTGGTGGAAAAACCTTAGGTCACCTTTAGGGATTCTTATTACCCACGTTACTAAGAATATTACCAGTGGCATACAGGGAGCTCAATGAGCGGTTAAAAAAGGTGTTTCCTCTGTAGTTCACTCCAATCAGCAGCTCCACCCATGTCCAGGCCTTTAACCTCTGGCTGAGGCTGAAGACCTGGGCAGGGGGCCCCCAGGCCATTGCTTTGCCGGCTCCATCAGTGCCCAGACCTCTGTGATCGTAAGGTCTGCCCCTGCCCCTGCCCCTCCAATCGCTGGCTCTGTAGATTCCAGGCCCTCTCTTCTAGTCCTTATGCCTGGGTAGGGCACCCTCATACCCCTCTGATCACTGACTCCGCCCTTTCCCATGCCTGAGGCCACTGGTGAAAGCCTCTGGCCTGGTCAGGGGACCCCAGCCTCCTCTGATCACCTGTTCTGCTCCTCGCCCCCCCATCATGCCAAAAGCCTGGTTAACAGGCCTGACCACTTCACTGCAGGACTGAGACAGACTGGGCACCTCTATCTTGTGGCCAAGAGGGAAGCCATCTTTGTCATGGAGTGATGCCTAATTTGCATATTATTATTTTATTAGATTAGATTGCTCTAAGTACATTGACTTTAGCAGAATAACGACTCTCTAATAACTGTAGTTAGTGGTCATGGGACATTCTGGGTATGAAAGTGTAGAGGTGGTTATTTAATAATTTGGTTTTCCCCCCTACATTCTTCCAATGTATCATTTATGTATTCACTGTCTTCTGTATGTAAAATTATACCTGAATATTGAACTGAAGGTTGTTATTTGAAATTTTGATGAGAATTTATATTCTCATTATGCTGAAAGAAATGCAAATCAAAATGACAATGTGGTACCATCTCACACCTATCAGAATGGATATAATCAACAAATGACAAATGTTAGTGAGGATACAGAGAAAAAGGGACCCTCGTACACTGCTGGTGGGAATGCAGACTGGTGCAGCCACTATGGAGAACAGTATGTAATTTCCTCAACAAACTAAAAATGGAACTGCCATTTTACCCAGTGATCCCACTTCTAAGAATATATCCCGAGAAGCCAGAAACACCAATCAGAAAGGATATATGCACCCCTATGTTCATAGCAGCACAATTTACCATAGCTAAGATTTGGAATCAGCCTAAGTGCCCATCAGCAGATGAATGGATTAGAAAACTGTGGTACATCTACACAATGGAATACTATGCTGCTATAAAAAAGAAGGAATTCTTACCATTTGCAACAACATGGATGGAAGTGGAGAGCATTATGCTAAGCGAAATAAGCCAGTCAGAGAAAGGTAAGTATCAGATGATCTCACTCATTTATGGAATATAATGAACAACATAAACTGATGAACAAAAACAGATCCAGAGACAGAGGAGCATCGATCAGACCATCAAGCTTCAGAGGGAAGGTAGGGGAGGGTGGGGGTAATGGGGAGAGATCAACCAACGGAATTGTATGCATGCTTATAAGCCTAACCAATGGACACAGACACCAGAGGGGTGAGGGCACGAGTGGGAGAGTGGAGGGCAATGGGGGGGGGGGATAAGGTCATATATGTAATACTTTAATCAATAAAGAAAAAAAGTAAAAATTAGAAAAAAGAAATGACTAATACTGAAAGCAGGCATAAAGTAACAGAATGTATTATAATTTATTGTTTAACTTTTAAGCTGATTTTTATAATGGAAATTGCTGAATGGTTATGAAAAAAATTGACTATTAGGAGGAAATCAGAAAAGTATAGTGGAGGATATGCTTTTGACATGTCCATTAGTGATTGGAATAAAACAGAAAATATATTTTGTGTGAATTACTAACAGCAGAGCTAGGCCACAAAAAAGTACATATATATATATATATATATATATATATATATAGAGAGAGAGAGAGAGAGAGAGAGAGAGAGAGAGAGAGAGAGAGAGAGAGAAAGCATCATTCCTCCTCCTCCAATTTACCTGTGCTTACAAGAATATGGTAAATGTTACTGGCATTTAGTGTATTAAGTGCTCATAAATGTAACTCTGATGTTCTTCTAGAGGAGAAATATCCAATAAAATAAAACTGCATGTTTGGAGTTTTTCAGGTGATATAAATTTCTAGGAAAGCATCATTTAATTTCTTTAGGAAATAGAAAGTTCTCTTAATTTTCTTCTTGAATATTTCTGATTGCCAGGTATATATATTTAAATTGGCAATGGATAGATAAATATAGTATTGTATTTGCTATAACATAGATTTAAGAATTACTTAAGTCTGTTTTTCAATTTTGTGTTAAAATACTCATGCTTTTAAAAAAAAAACTTATTGATTTTTTACAGAGAGGAAGATAGAGGGATAGAGAGTTAGAAACATCAATGAGAGAGAAACATCAATCAGCTGCCTCCTGCACACTCCCTACTGAGGATGTGCCCGTAATCAAGGTACATGCCCTTGACCAGAATACAACCTGGGACCTCTTAGTACACAGGCAGACATTCTATCCACTGAGCCAAACCGGTTAGGGCAAAATACTCATTCTTGAGAATTTGTTCATCTGAAAGTGCGATTACTGATTGAAATTTATAAAAGAAAGTGTTGCAGTGTATTGTTGACTATATTTTGTTTATTAAGACTAATTTAAGACTACCAATCATACTTATTTTAATTAGGTATTGATACGATCAAGTTTTTTTTTTTATTTGCAAGTTCAAAAGAAAATACTTCTGAGAGAAGAAAGACATTGCTTCTCTTTTGACAAACAAAAGTGATAAAGATCATGTATTTCTCAATATTCTAGAAAGGATAAATGCCAATACAAACAAGAATATT
Source organism: Murina feae (assembly GCA_004026665.1). Lineage (NCBI taxonomy): Eukaryota > Metazoa > Chordata > Mammalia > Chiroptera > Vespertilionidae > Murina > Murina feae. The sequence goes on from PVJC01015913.1 coordinate 27,737, forward strand.
TTTTTAACTACTTAGCCTACAGACTATTTGGAAAATCAGCTTTGAAAAAAAAAAGTAGAGTTAATTTTATCTCTTTGGTTAAGTATTAGTAGATGGCCATATGCATTCCAAGAAAAGATGGACCATTTTATGTAATACTGTTTTACATATAATAGTTATATGAGATATATACAACATAAAGTTAAATCTTTTTTCTGTGGATTGTGGATTCACACAGTTATCTAAATTTTAGAACTAATAAAATGGCTGACCTTGCTTGATCAATGAATGAAGACAGATTTTGCAGCAGGAAAAAAACTTCTTCACTTTACAAACATTATTGTAAGTGCTATTAACAGTTAGCAGGTTACTTTTCTACTGAAAATAATGAAAAATTTATAAAATCAAAACATTTTTAATGAATTTGCGTGTTGTTAGAGGATGTTACCTGCACACTGTCTTTTTAATGTTCTCACTCTCATTTTATTTCTACTTATGCGACTTTTTTTTCTTTTTGGTTAATCCTCACCTGATGATATTTTTCCATTGATTTTTTTAGAGAGAGTGGTAGGGAGGAGGAGAGACACAGAGAGGGAAGTATCAATGTGAGAGAGACAAATCTGTTGGTTGTCTCCTTCATGTGCCCTGACCTGAGCTGGTGATCAAGCCTGCAACCCAGGTATGTGCCCTTGACCTGAATTAAACCCAGGACCCATCAGTCTGAGGGCTGGTGTTCGGTCCACTGAGGCAGATTGGCTTGAGCTTATGCAATCTTTTCATGGAAATCATTTCTATGTATGACCTGCTAGGTCACATTACTTCTTATTCTATTTTAGCTGAAAATATTCAGAAAACTACTTAGAGTTTGGCACATAGAAGATGATAAAATAAATAAATACATCTCTAGATAATAAAATGAAAATGTCACCTACAGGAGCAACAACTTTCTGAAAAAGAAAACAATATAAGTCCAAAAATGTTCAAAAAATAGTGTCTTCCTACATCTTGCTATGAAATCTTCACTATTGGTGCACAGTGCCAATGAGCCACCCCCTTAACACACACACACACACACACACACTCATTATTGAGAAAAATAGGCAAAGAAGGAAGTCACTTTATTTTTATTAGTATTCAAAGAACTGAAAAGTAGGGGAAACATAACTGCAGTAACAGTACAGTATGATTTATTTATTTAAATTCTTCATTTTGTTCACTTTAATAAATACAAAGTGATTTGAACAAAAAATAATTAACAAGAGAGAATCTGCACACTAAACCCAATAAAAAATCATATTTGTTTCAGGAATCAATCAGTCATTGACTGAAGATCAAAATGAAAGCATTCAGGGAAACAAAGAGCCTCTTGCCAAGGCAGTTATCATGCTGTACATGTGAGCATCTGTGCAGAAATTTTTAAATTTGTCCCTTGAAAGAAAAAGAAACAAAATGCTTGGTAAATGTTGATGAATATAATTTGTTATTTGTTAAACTGTTCAATACTATAATTACAACTGGTGCCCTCCTCTGTTGTGCTTGCAATAGCCATTACCAAACAATTTTAGAGAGCTAATAGAATTAAATTTTTCTTTTCATTTAAGGAATTGTGTGGCTTTTATCATTGTTATCATATCTCATGGTTAAAAATTCTCAAGAAAGAACAATATTGTATGTCTGTTTGCTTAGTACAGATGATGTGTTGCGGAATTATAGACCTGAAACCTGCAAAATTTTGTTAACCAGTGTAACCCCAATAAATTCAATAGAAAGAATAAAAAAGGTGACTTGACAGGAAAAATATATAGTATATGCTACAGTCTAGGAATTTCTGAAACATCTTCTGCTGCATTTTCCAATGTTCTTAAGTGGGTTGGCAATTACCAGAGCTGTAATTGATGATGACCTTTCACCAACTAAGATTTCATTGTTGAAAGATTCTTCTATGGAAAATAAAGAGAGGAGAAAAATTAAGTACAGACAGTTCTCAGTGAAACCAAAATGTATTTTTAGATACCACGTTTTAAAAAATTGTGTAAGTGGCAACACCAGGTTTTCATTTAAGTAAAATATTCCAATATGACTAACAGTGAAATTTAATGCAACATAGAATAAAATTTAATGAGTCACTTTGGAATTTAAGATTCCACTTATATGCTAGTGATAGTGAAAACAAATATTTTATGTATGTATGCATGTATTTTGATGTAAGGGATTCTCAGCCCTTTAATTAGCCTGTCCTTGCACCACTTACCAGATGCACAAGGGAAGATGCAATGCTTATTTTAGAAGAGGGGAACTCAACATACAATGGTTAAGTCATGTTTCTTGATGTTTAGAATCCCATTTCATTAATTAGTTGATAAATTACTGGGTCTCACTTGCTGTAAGTAGGTCTCTTATAAATTAACTATTGAGTATAAAGGGGTTAGGAAAGTACCTTTGAGCTCATAATATTGCTATAATGCCATTGCTACCTCTTTATAGAGAATAACACTAAATCAGTAATACTGAAAACATTAAATTCAGTGACAAAAATTTTTGCATAAAATACATATAAGTAAACCATGTATTACACTTGTGGATACATTAGGATAGTCATTTGTACATTAACAAATATATCATTTTAATAAATATAGTTTAAAACTATTGCTCTCAGGTTTCATATGGGCAAACTAAATAGGGGACAACATGATAAATTAGGTATAAAATACAGAATATTGAGAGGAATCCTCTATGAATAAGAACATAATTTGAAGTTATTTATGGAATAAATTCCTGCTTTAAGTTTATTTTCCTTGTGATTTATGTATTTCTCTTAAGATATTAAAGGTAAAAAACAAATACAACAAATTCTGAATAGTTGAAAATTTTGGTCAGCATTTCACACTTTCTTATATAGTTCTAATTTATTTTTAGCCATAAGATATTTCTATGCAAACATAATAATTTTCCAATCACATTGTTAAAAGAAAGAAGGACAAATGAAAAGCAGATAAAGACAAAATAAGTGTAGCTTCAAATGAAATGAGACTTGGTATAGTAGTCCAATGCAAATTAAGCACAGTTAAAACAAATGGGCAAGGTTTTTGTCTGTTTTAGAAATAGAAGTGTCTAATCAATTAATGCTGCCATGGCTAGGCCTATAATTGAAAATTGAAGATTTATGTCACTTATCTGGTCTCTTTTGAACTTAGAACTAAAGGTGTAAACACATTCTCAAAGGCTATGTTGGAACATAGAAATACATATTTGAGTCTTCGGCTATGAAATCTAAATTTAAAAATATTGGACTTCTATCAAATTGAAGGATATTCTACAAAATATCTGATCAGTAATCTTCATAATTATAAAGATCATCAAAAATAAGAACAGTCCAACAACTTTCCACAGTCAAGAGAAACCTAAGGGTACATGATGCACAATTGTAATGTGGAATCCTTCATGAGATCCTGGGACAGAAAAAAGCTTTAGGAAATTCCAATAAAACATAAATTTATAACAGTTTATAATACAGCCACTCCAAATATTCCAACATCCATAGTGATGGATATTCCAATTTGTTCATACATATTAGAAGCTGTGTTCTTGAGAAAAAAACAAGTGGACCCACAGTGACTACAAAGAGACATTTTCACAAATCATTGTTCTGCAAGTGTTATATTCCACATTACAATTGCACATCATGTATACTGTACTGTTTTCTCTTGTAAAATACAGACATCCTCGTAGAGAACAACTGTTTGGAGATACATAACAATAGATTTTAATTATTAGATTCCAGGCACTAAAGAAACATATGCCTTCCATCTTCCACAAGCACGATGCTATTATTTTTTTTGGGGGGGTTGTAAAATGAAACATTTCTCATTGTAAAAATGAAGGGAGCCACAGAAATCCTGAAGTTTCTATTTCTCATTTAGCTATTTCAGACTATTTTCTGGTTGACAAAATGGTAAGTGGTTAAAATGAAGCCAGCTATTGTTTGTTAATTAATTGGAATAGATTATTATAACGTTATGAGTGAATAAGAAAACATTTTTAAATTGTTTAAAGTATTACTAGTACATATGTCTCCATTTTCCCAGATGGACTCCCCCCATGCCAATATCACCACTGAAGGCAAGCCCCCACTGCCCCAGTTTCTGGGTCCAATGGTTATGCTAATATGCATGCATACAAGTCTTTTGGTTGCTCTCTAATGCCCTCTTCCCTGCCTTCTCTCTAAGGTTGGACTGTCTCTTCAGTGCTACCTTGTCTATGGATCTATTTTTGTTAGTTGATGTTGATCATTATATGCTACATATTAATGAGATCATGTGATATTTATCTTTCTCCAACTGATTTATTTCACTTAGCATAATGTTCTCCAGTTCCATCCATGCTGTTGCAAATGGTAAGAATTCCTGAGCTCCCGAAAATGGCGGCAGGCAGGAAGGAGGTGAGGGATAGGGAGTGAGTGAGAGAGTGGATGAAAAGAGAGTGTGTGGAGGTGTATGGTGTGTGTGTGAGCAAGTGAGGGACAGTTAAATCTGGCGGGAGCAGCAGGGGCTGGCAGCCACGCTCTCTGAGACAGGGAGAGACTGCCACCGCTGCGAACAATACCCGGACTGCAGACTGCGGGACTCGGGCGGGAGCCCAAGCCATCTTGAAGGGGAGATCAGCCTCTTCTAAGAACTCCTCAGCACACCCAGACAGGCCTGGGACACTGCCTGCGTGACCTGGCAGCCACTCCAGCAAGGAACCTCGGGATCTCCACCGCCAACAGAGCATGGTGCCTACAGCAGTAAGTGCAGCCTCCACCTCCCCAGCAACAAACCTCCGACCTCGCATTCCGCATATACAGCTCCCAGCGTCCCACACAGGCCATGACAGCGCACAGGGCGCACGGAGGTGTGCGCAGCTCAGCATATTTGTCCCTGGAGGACGCAGTTCGCTGCTATACTGGCGCATGGCAGCTTGCAGAGTGTGCCGCGGTGCGCGCGGCCCAGTGGACTTTCCCGGGAAACTTCAGTGGGACCCAATTCGCTGCTGCACTAGTGCAAAGCAACGCAGAGTGTGCGGAGGTGTGCACGGCCCAGCAGACATTCCCGGGGAGCCCCCGGAGGACCCAATATGCTGCTGTACTAGCGCAAAACAGCACCGAGGTGAGCGCGGCCCAGCGGACTTTCCCGGGGAGCCCCTGGAGGACCCAGTTCGCTGCCGTACTAGCGCATAGCAGCTTACAGAGCATGCTGAGTTGCGCGTGGCCCATCAGACTTTTCCAGGGAGCTTCAGAGGGACCCAATTTGCTGCTGCACTAGTGCAAAGCAGTGCACAGAGCGTGTCGAGGTGTGCGCAGCTCAACAGACTTTTCCGGGGAGCCACTGGGGAACCCAGTCCACCCCCGCACTAGTGCAGTGCCGCGAACAAGTTGCCCAGGCACGTGTGGCCCAACAGACTTCTCTGGGAAGCCACTGTGGGCCCCAGCTCAGCGCAGTCATGCGTATCTATGCACAGGTCACCCAGTTGTGCAGCACCAGAGAATTCTCTTGGGAGACACTGAGAGCCCCAGCTGGATATGATTTTATGCCTACCTCACAACTACAGAACTCTGGACACCATAGTCATGCCTTTCCAGAATACAGGCCTCCTGAGCACCAATACCTCAACAGACGGTTCCTGAGTGCCACTCTGAGTCCCCACGGGGCATGTGCGATTTCAATCAAGGGCGCAAGACAGCAAAAATTGGGCCAATCTCTCCACAGCTGCTGACTTATAGACACCTCAGTTGTGCCGTTCCAACTCGCAGACTTACATCAAAAGAACCCAAATAGCTCAAGTAGGGAGCTACACTAGATTGCCAAACTCAGAAGACCTGAGAGGTCACACAAGTAGCACCATCCCCAAAAGAAACTGGGTAGCAAAACAATTGGAGCTACAAGTAAAATATTACAGCAAAACATGGGAAGACAAAAAGGCAATCAACAAAGGAAAGAAAAAGAGGAATCACCAGAAACGGAGTTAAATGAAATAGAGGCTACTAACTTATCAGAGAAGGAATTCAGAGTAATGATTATAAGGATGCTCAAACTGCTGGAAGACAAATACACACAACTCAATGAGAATTATAAGGAGTTGAACGAGAATGTCACCAAAATGAAAAGGAACCAAGAGGAAATAAAGAACGACAGAGCTGCAATAAAGAACAAAATGGAAAGATTAAATAGTACACTGGAAGAGGCTGAAAACCGCATCAGTGAATTAGAAGACAAGGCAGGAAAAAAAAACACAAACACAGGAGCAACTGGAAAAAAAAAACATAAAAAGCAAGAGGAGAGCCTACGGGAGCTCTGGGACAACACAAAACAAAACAACATTCGCCTAATAGGGGTACCAGAAGGAGAGGAGGAGAAGCAAGGAATATAAAACCTGTTTGAACAAATAATGACAGAAAACTTCCCTAATGTTGGCAAGGAAAAAACTATACAAGTCCAAGAAACACACAGAGTGCCAAACCAGAGGAACCCTAAAAGACCAACACCAAGACACATCATAATTAAATTGGCAAACACTAACAACAAAGTAAGAATCTTAAAGGCGGCCAGAGAGAAACAGAAAATTACCTACAAGGGATCTCCTATTAGAATATCAGCTGACTTCTCAACAGAAACACACCAGGCAAGAAGGGAATGGAATGAAA
>PVJC01015914.1:0-34402 GCA_004026665.1 Murina feae
GGGGGGGGGGGGGGGGGATGGTGAGAGGGAGGTGCCTCACTGTGGGAGTGGGAAGTTGTGTACAAGCAAAGGGAAAGGCTAGAATGATCCGTGTTACTGGATTGGAGTTGAGAGCATCAGTATAAACTCATGTTGAGCTGAATATAGAGGCGTATATGCTTTTTATATACATGTATTACATATAAACCAGAGGCCTGGTGCACAGATTTACTCACCAGTGGGGTCCCTCAGCCTGGCCTGTGCCCTCTCACGATCTGGACCCCTCAGGGGAAGTCAGAGGCCCAGTACATAGATTCAGCCCGATCCCTGCAGGCCGGGCTGAGGGACCCCACTGGTGCACGAACCCATGCACCGGGCCTCTAGGATGCATGTAAGATCTTTGGTTTGTCTTCTGAAAGGAAACTATAGTGTCAGTCACCAGTGACTGACAGGATGCTTAATGTGTTAACCTCTACCCACCCTCTCCCCTTCCCCCTCCTCTCTGAGATTCATCAGTCTGTTCCAGGTTTCCATGCCTGTGCATTAAGCATCTGCCCCCTGGTGGTCAGTGGGCATCATAGCTACCAGTCAAATGGTCAGACACTTAGCATATTAGCCTTTAATACTAATATCTGTAGATATGTATACATATATAGGTTAATATATTCACATATATTTCCTGCTGTCGGCTGAGAAACCCCAGAGGCAATGACATCCAATAGCAAGCACACCTAGTGCCCAAACGGTGGTTTCTAATCTCACTCTTTAAAAAGTGCCCCTGGCAGAAATGGCTGATTCTGGAGTTCTTACTTTCAAGTGAGCTTTGTTTTGAATTTATATTATGCATTACTTTAAATAATCATATGCCAATGGACTTTTACAGATAGAATGTGATCAACATCCATTGATTTATCAATTTTTAAAGGATAACAATAAGTGATAATCATGTTAAGAAAACTAAAATGTGGCTATTAAAAGAATAAGGCACTTTATGAACATTTATAACTACTTAAGGAATTTTTAAAAAAATGATTTCGACCTAATTACAGCACCCGAGAAGAACATTCTCTAACAGGGGATCCTCAAGTTCACTGCACTTCACAGGTGTCGAATGGCGGGTCAAAGTAGTCACTGGATCACAAGTCTTTCCCACACCTCACAAGCACCAGGGCCTTTCTAGGGCGTGGACTGGGTGAGAGCACATAACACAAACTTTTGAATAGATAGAACTTGTTAAAGGAACAAGTTCAAAATCATCTCTACCAAAATTTGCCAAAAGTAACTTTATGAAGTCAAGTCTTCAAAGATCAATCAGGGGCATAGAAAGGGAGGGGACTGACAATTCTTAGGGGGAAAGGGATAGTGGGGGTGCAGGAAGAGACTGGACAAAAATCGTACACCTATGGATGAGAACAGTGGAGGGGGCAAGGACAGAGGATAGGGTGGGAACTGGGAGGAGGGGAGCTATGGGGGTGGGGGAGAGAAACAACTGTAATAATCTGAACAATAGATTTTTAAAAAATAAAAATTAAAAATTTTTTTTAAAAAAGCAGAAAAAAAAAAAGAGTTAATTTTTTCTCGGTAAAAAAACAACTACACCCCAGTAAGATAGCCAGAATACTCTAAGGCAGTAAATGCAGATGAGAAAAAAAAAAGAATTTTAAAATAGATATTTATTTGCAAAATAAAAATAGAACTAATCTGAATCAGGTTCCTTCTTCTTTCTTCTTGACCCTTTGGAGGCAGTCCCCGGCTCAGTCCGCTGTGTCCGCCACTCCTTCTCCAGCTGTCTCAGCATGTCTGCAGTGAGGAGTCCCTGCTGCACCAACCTGGAAGCAAGGGATTTCTCCTCCGCACTGGGGCGGGGTGGCTCAGCAGCTTTATACCCTAAGGTTTTGGTACCACGCATCCTTCTTGCTTGGCTCTTCAATGTCCCTGGCAAACGAGACTGGCTGTCTGCTGACACATTCTCCAAATTCAACAGCCTTTGTGCCTCTGAAATTTTAATCAGTTTGGTGATATTGTGTACACCCTCTTGGATAATGCCATCTAGGTCTTTCTGCAGGTCCCGAACAAGGCTGGCATCTGGAAACATGTCTATAAACCGATAGCTGGGAAAAAGACATTACATTATAGCAACAGCTCTTACCACAGCCGCTGAACTACTAGAATAATCTCAATGACGAAACTACATCTTGACACTGATTAATTGCAAAGTTATTTATGCAAAATTTGTTTTGTCTTTGCTCAACTTTTACTTCTGCCCCAACACACCTGAAGAGCAAATCATTATGAGGATGGGTAACCACTCCCCGCTGACCTGATTCCAATATGCCCCCTCGTGGGACATGCCCCCCACCCCTTGAGTTACTGAGCTAGAGCAGTACAGCAGGCCCTCTAATAACGTTGCTTTGTATAACACTGTCTCATCGTAACACTGATGAGATGCCATAGGAACTTAACTCTGGTTTATATTGACTAGCCTCTGGTAAAATTGGTTTTATTATACATTCTTTTGCTTAAAGTCACAGGACCATTAATTGAGGATTTTAATTAATCTCTCAAATGTTAACATATAAATGAATCACTTGGGGAATATAGTTAAAATGCAGAATTTGATTAAGCCTGATATTCTCTATTTCTAATAAGCTTCTACCCATTGAGTAGCAAGGATCTAACGAACCTTCTCACTTACCCATCTTAACTAGAATCCTAAGAATGTTTTAAGTCATTTTTGGAATGGGAATAACCAGCCTCAACTGCCTTTATGGACAATAAACATAATATAGAGCACCCTGCAAATATGTGCCTAATTTGAAAGAGCAAAAGACCGTTCATAAAACCTTTTATTTGCCCGATTACTTTAAACAATAAAAGCACATAAAGGAAATATTTGATACCTTAGCCACAGGTAAAGATCCAAGACATCATGGACAGCTTCAAGATCCATGAGGTCTTTAATATTATTAGGTGGATGTAATGGCCACTTAATATATCGGCGTAACCATGTAAAGGTCAAGGGCTCGTTTCTGCTATACTGCCTGGCAAACTGAGAGAAGCAGAAGAAAAGAAATCAGACTCGCTTAAGCCTGTGATTAGAAAAAAAGGAAGCAAAAAAAATGTTAACGGTGGTTGTGTTTCAATACACAGGATACTTTCTTTCCTTCTTTATACTTTTCTGTATTTTAAAGAACATTCAATATTTTATAAAGGTAACTTTTTAAAAGGTGAGGGAATGACAGCCTTTTTTTTTTACAAAATCAATCCTCAGAGGCCATCAATGGCTCTTTTGAAGTTCAGCAATAATGGAGATCAAGGAAAAATCTCTAGATTTCACATTCTCATCATTAAACACATAAGCAACTGTTAAACTGGTCTTTCTCCTTAGTAAATGCTTCTGCTTCATAAGAATAATTTGAAGAATGGTGTAAATGGGGTCAAGACATGGGCTCAAACTCTATGTCAGTCTGCAGCATTTAAGACCTCTGTTCCATAAACATCAACCTTATGCTAGCTAACTCTCTCACAAATGCCAGCTCTAAGAAATGTATTTCCTAGGTAAATGCCTGAACAGGGAAGACCTCTAAGACATAATAAGGGAAAAAGAAAACAGCAACTTGCAGAATAATTCATTATAGCATTTATGGGGAAACACACCCCCACAACAAAACTAGAATTCCTACATGTATACACCTATGCAGGCAAATGCAACCGGAAAGGTCTGCAAGATTACATACAAACTGATAATAGTTATGCCATAAAACTAAGATTGGAGGAGGCAGCCCAATTTATCCTATCGTAATGTTTTAATTTTGTGCAAAGAGCAAGTATTTCTGTTTTATTTATGTAATTTAAAAATAATTTTGAATTTAGAAACAGAGTTGATAAAAACAGAGCAGAATGCTAAGGTCTATAAAGAAATGGCAGTGGAACTACAAGCATGAGTGAGGAAGAGAGTCACAGAGGAGGCCTTTGGGGTTAGTGTGCTGGCAGGGAGAGCAAGGGCCCAGAGAGGTGGGGCACAGCGCCGCTGCCCTTCCCCGGCCCTGTTTTGGTGACTTCTGTGCTCCTCAGAACTGTATCCCTATTCACATGAGTGAAAAGAAAAGGAACCAGAACCCAGACACCAAACCCATGCAAGACAATGTTCCCTGGCTCCGCGTCTTATGGCTAAGAAAAGTGAATACTATTGCCACTACTAAACCCTGGCCCCTCCCTTCCAAAAATATCACCCATCACCAAAAAGAAAATTTTAGTGTGTCATCAGGCAAACACCCACTTCCCTTGAAAAAAACTGTATTTAATGATTTTTGTTTTAGCTTCTTCACAAAGACTACCAGATAAGCACAAATACAAAGCAAGGATTCTCCTTTCCCCAAAAAACTATTTGTAAGAAAAAGAGAATCAGCCCTAGCTGGTTTGGCTCAGTGGATAGAGCATCGGCCTGCAGACTGAAGAGTCCCGGGTTCGATTCCAGTCAAGGGCCTGTAACTTGGTTGCGGGCACATCCCCAGTGGGGGGTGTGCAGGAGGCAGCTGATCGATATTTCTCTCTCTTCGATGTTTCTAACTCTCTCTCTCTCTCCCTTCCTCTCTGTAAAAAAATCAATAAAATATATTTTTAAATATATTTTTAAAAAAAGAAAAAGAGAATCACTTTATATTTAAGTTCTTACATATTATCTCATATTAAAGGACAGTCTCCAACTGTTTTGAGTAACAAAGTTCTGTTTGGGGAAAATACCTCAACCAAAAACAACTCAAAACATAAAGATGCAGGCTTACCTGTAACAGTGACGAGCAGACGAAAGGCTGCTTCTTGTTGATAGGGGCTGTGCAGAACACATACCTTACTCGCAGGCCTAATGGAATATGCTGGATCAACTCCGCAGAAAACTTAAAATCATCCATATTGCAGACAAAATACTGCCCATCAACTTGTGAAAAGTCTACAAAAATATCCTGGGGGAGGGGAATGGGAAGACATATTAAATTACTGGACTGTCTGACTGAGCACGAATAAAGTACTCACATCTACAAACGACAATGTCTTTAACCCATAACAGACTTCTAGAAAGGCCTGCTTTATTCATTGCCCCCTCAAGCTAGTAATTCCTCCATAGCCTTCCCAACCTAAAATACTCAAACAAAAGTCCCAAATGATTCTGAAAGTTTTCACTTTCAACATAAACTTCATATACAGCAACTTCACAAAAACAGCCTATCCATTCATGCCCATGAGGTTAACTAGTAATTATCTGACGTATCAACATTTTTGTTTTTTATTTTAAATTTTCTTTTGGAGCATTTTTATGAGTTTATTTGAGCCAAAACTGATGACAGTTGCAGGGAAGCAAGGTTTCAAATGCTCCAATTTTTTATTTTTCAATTATAGTTGATGTACAATATTATATTACTTTCAGGTGTACAACCCAGGGATTAGACATTTAATAACTTATGAATTGATCACTCTGATAAACCTAGTACCCATCTGACACCATACAGTTATTAAAATATTGATTAAATTCCCCTTGCTATAATCAATATAATTATTGATTATATCCCCATGACCATAATTACCAATTTGTACTTCTTAATACCTTCATCTTTTTCACCAATTCCCCCACCCCCACTCCCATCAGGCAACCATCAAAATATTCTCTGTATCTATGAGTCTGTTTTTGTTCTACTTGTTCAGTTATTTTATTTTTAGATCCCACATATAGTGAAGTCATATGGCATTTGTCTTTCTCTGTCTGACTTATTTCACTTAGCAAAATACCCTCTAGGCTCATCCATGTTGTTGCAAATGGCAAGATTTCATTTCCTTTTTATGGTTGAGTCACATGCACCACTTCTTTATCCACTCATCTACTGATGAACACTTAGAATCAAAGGACAGATAAAGAGTTTCCCAGACAAGAAAAAGCTAAAGGAGTTCATCATCACCAGACCAGTATTACAAGAAATGTTAAAGAGTCAAGAAGAAGAAAGAAGAGGGAGAAGAAAAAGAGGGGAAAAAAGAAAATATCAAAAACATAAATATAAATGGATTAAATGCTCCAATCAAAAGATGCATGGCAGCTGAATGGATAACAAAAGACTCTCACATATGCTGCCTACAAGAGACTCACTTCAGAGAGAAAGACACATATACTCAAAGCAAAGAGATGGGAAAAGGCATTTCACAAAAATGGAAACAAACAAAAAGCTTGGGAAATAATACTTATACCAGGCAAAATAGACTTTAAAATGAAGGCTATAACAAGAGACACAAAAAGACCCAGCAATGCCACTTTATTTGGTACTGTATTTATCTGAAGAAACTCAAAACACTAAGTCAAAAAAGACATGAGCAGTCGTGTGCAAACATTGCAGTCATTGCAGCATCATTTACAATAGCCAACATAATACTTTTGGAAAGGGATTTAAAGTGATTTCCTACTTACAATGAGATTAGACAGTGTTGTATCAGGCAGATGGTAGGCAAACATTTCAATCTGTTCAGCAGTTGGATGAAGACCAGCAGCCTTTAGTAAAAGAAAAAAACAATCATAAGCTTATTTTTTAAAAATATTTTTTTACTAGAGGCCCGATGCATGAAATTTGTGCAAGAGTAGGCCTTCCTTCCCCCGGCTGCCGGCACCAGTTTCCTTCTGGCACCCAGGACCTGGGCTTCCCGCACAGCGCCAGCTTCATCTGGAAGTATGCCAGGTCTAATTAGCACATTACTCTTTTATTATTATTGAAGATTGATTTCAGAGAGAAAGGGAGAGGGGGAGAGAGAGAGATAGAAACATCAATGATGAGAGAGAATCATTGATTGGCTGCCTCCTGCATACCCCCTATACTGGGGATTAAGCCCGTAACCCCAGGCATGTGCCCTTGACCGGAATAGAACCTGGAACCCTTTGGTCTGCAGGCCGGCACTCTATCCATTGAGCCAAACCAGCTAGAACAAGCTTATTTTTTTAAAGGAAAAGTTTTCTTTTCTTTTTTTAAAATATATTTTATTGATTTTTTACAGAGAGGAAGGGAGAGAGATAGAGAGTTAGAAGCATCGATGAGAGATCAGCTGTCTCCTGCATACCCCCCACTGGGGATATGCCCACAATCAAGGTACATGCCCTTGACTGGAATCGAACCTGGGATCCTTGAGTCCGCAGGCCAACGCTCTATCCACTGAACCAAACCGGTCAGGGCATAAAGGAGAAGTTTCCTTAGGTTAATTCAAAATAAAGTCCTGAGTAAAGAATTTGAGTAAAATAGAGAAAAGCATCATCATTTTCCCATTTATTACCAATTTAAAAGGCTAATGAGATGATTTAATAAAACTAACCAATTCTACCCACTGAGTAGTCAATCTTTTATTCACATTTTAGTTATACAGTGTCTGACACATAAATACAAGAAACAATGTCTAAACTTGAGGTCGGGTATCTCTTTAATTGTATCCTGCAGTGTTACGGAATGCCTACAGGTTAAGTATAAGCTGTGGGGGGATGGGCGGGGATGGAATGGGAAAGAGGATAGAAGAGTGATGTGAATCACAGTCGGAGGAAGAGAATGAGCACAAAAAATGAGGTTCCATGCACAGGAGGGAAATGGTGTGTCATTATCAACTGCACTCTCAACAAAAGCTACAGAAATTATTTCAGGCTCAGCTTCCCTCTAGGAACTTTTCCTTGCGTTATCTCACTTACATTCCCCTTTACCCAGGGCCACTGAAAAATGAAAAGAGCCACATTTAGAAAAGTCTCCAGGCAACTTTAAATTGTAACAGGCCCAGCTGGTAAGGTTCAACCAGTTGGCTGAGCATCAACCAGGAGATCACAGTTGATAACAGTCAGGGCACACTGGGTTTCGGGGTCCATCCCCAGTAGGAGGCGCAAGGGAGGAATCCAATTGATGTTTCTCTCTCATCACTGATGTTTCTATCCCTCTCCCTTCCTTTCTCTGAAATCAATAAAAACATGTTTTAAAAAATACTGTAGCAGTTAGTTTAAAATATGTACACTTCTGTCTCATTAACTACATTTGTCCTTATTGGCTCACAATTATGTTGCTTAGTGCCGTTTTTGGCCCACACTCAAGGGTTTCTTCTCCATTCAAGCCCCTGGCAAGTTTTCAGTCTGCTTACATAGCTGAGTGCCCACCTGAAGCCTTACCCCCACCTGCTGCTTGGTTACAGGAAGAATGAAAGGAAATTTGGTTCACTAAACTTTTCAATCTGGCTCTTTCACCTGCAACCATTCTCAACCCAGAGTCTCTATTCTTCTCCAAAGCAATAAAGTAGGGCTTGCTTGCTTTTAATATATTTTTATTGATTTCAGAGAGGAAGGGAGAGAGATAGGAACATCAATGATGAGAGAGAATCATTGATCAGCTGCCTCATGTACGTCCCTCACTAGCGATAGAGCCTGCAACCCAGGCATGTGCCCTTGACCAGAATCAAACCCAGGACCCTCAGTCCATAGGCCAACGCTCCATCCACTGAGCCAAATCAGCTAGGGCAAGTAGGGCTTTCTTGAGGTAATTTTCATGGTATAAAATTTCTCTTTTATTTGTTACCATGTGTCTGAGGCAAGAGTTTGGAGGGAGGGTGAAGGAAGGCATGACTGTCCTCCAAAGAGGAGTAATTAACCTTACCTTTATAGGCTCGACAGGCTTATTCAAAATCTCCTTTAATAAACGGAGGTCTTCTCGATTCATTGTTGTAACCTCTCCTTCTTTATATTTTGAACTGAATCTACCAGCTCTGCCAGCAATCTGCAAGGCTTGAGAAGTGGTGATTGGTTCTAGTTCCTTCTCTCCCTTTTCATTGATACTGGGCTTTATAAGGGAATAAAAAATAATTCTTCTTATGCTCCTGAAATAGAAATAAAAGTGATCTCACAGACGAAAAACTCTCCATCACTGGGTCACTGCAGAAACACTCACTCATTTCTAGGTTAGGCTACTTGCAACCTTACCCGCTGTTTTCAAAATAAGAAAAAGAGGTTTGTTGGTAACTCTTTCTTCCCTTTAAATAGCATTTTTCAACAACTGTGTAAATTTACTAGAATTTATCAATTTGTACTTTTACAATGGGTGAACTGTATAATATGTAAATTATACCTCAGTAAGGCTACAGAATATAACTTTTTTAAATAAATAAACCACATAGTGTTCTCATAGTGTTGCCTTTTTAAAAAATATATTTTTATACTTCAGAGAGGAAAGCAGAGGAAGAGAGAGATAGAAACATCAATGATGAGAGAGAATCATTGATTGGCTGCCTCCTGCATGCCTCCTGGGGATGGAGCCTGCAATCCTGGCATGTGCCCTTGACCGGAATCGAACCCGGGTCCCTTCAGGCCACAGACTGACATTCTATACACTGAGCCAAACCAGCTAGGCCTCAAGTTGTTTTTAAAACGTGGCTATTCATTTATGTGATCAAGGGAAAGAATTATAGAGCCGCTTTTTTGTAAGTTTGTTTTATTAAAAAAAATGTCTGTCGACATCTTAAATACATATCTGCAATACATTATTTAAAAAAAAAAAAAGGTTAGCCAGTAACAGTTTGAATAGTTTTTCTGATTCATTCCCCAGAGAGGGATATTTAGGCTGGGTACTGTTATCCTTACAGGTAATAGCTAGCCCTACAAGCACAGTAGGCACTCACACACTTTGCTGACTGAGAAACTAGAAGTAAAGTAAGGTAATGTAACAGGACAGCAGTGGTAGGGATCAGCACTCAAAGTCCGAGCTATGTGATACTTACTTCTTACTCCCTCACCAGGTCTAAGCAAGGTAAATCTCAGATCTATACAATAATACCCATTCTCCTAAATCAAAGTGGTCATTCTAATGGCAATTAAAAAAATTTTAATTGCCATGTAACCCACTGAATAGCCATGATTGTTAAAAAAAAAAAAAAAAAAAAATCACTTACAAATTAAGTCCCATGCCAATTGCATCTGTGGCAACCAGGATCTTGCATGGATCATCAGGATCATTAAATTTTTTTGCTTGAGCAAGTTTGGTCCCTAAAATAAGAAGTTGATGTTAAATCAGTGTTCTCAATCTTTTACTGTATCACACTGAGTGTTTCTTAAAAACCCTCAGCCCCTAATTCTATTTAAATATCCCCACACACAGCAACACAATCCCACATCACACTAGCCTTCTCACTTCTGAAGACATGTAGTAACCAATTTCAGGACTACAATTTGAGGAATATTACTCAAGTCCATGGGTAATGACATTTCTGTAAAAAAACTCTTTAATTCAAAATTTAAAATAATAAGAGCTAGAAATAATTAAAGTATTTCTATCCCACCAAGATAAACTAGAGAAATACTTTTTTGTATGACTTATAGCAAATTACTAATATTATCAAGCATCTTAATTCAATATATTTTACTGTGTTTTCTATACATATTTAACATAAACAGTAAAAATAAGATTTACTATTCTCTCACAATGAAAGCCAGTAATTACCAGGTGGGAGACTGCCATATATAACAGCCGATTCCAATCCCCGAATTTCAATCTGTCGACTCACAGAATAAATATCATTCTTGCTAAAACAGACAATGCAGTCCCCAGGTCGAAGGTTGTCTAAAGATTCTAATGCATGATCCAGCACAGAAATGGGTGTAAGCCTTGTATAGTTTCGAACCTTTAATAAAGATATGATATTGTAAAATAACACACAAAACTCAATTTCATGTGACTATTAAATGAAAAACTTGCTAAAAGCTAAAAACAAGATCCATTGTTTTTCAAAAAGAAATACAGAAAAGCATTTATTTTAATATTCATTGCTGACCAGAGGGGAAAAAGATGGCTGCTGATGAGGAGGCAGACTGAAAGACAGTGTGAGAGAGAGAGAAGGAATGGAGAGTGTGTGGATGTACTAAGTGTGGAAATTTGTGGGTGTGCGACAGCTGGTACTCCAGAGGACTGTTGGAGAACCCGAATGGGGCTCCCTTAACCGGGCGCTGCCTCCACTGCTGCTGAAATCTCTCCCGGAGCTGCCGACTCTGCTGCGGAGACCAGACCATCTTGGGTAACTGTTACCAGAATTGTATACATCCAGGGATACTGCAAACAGGACACCCAGGGACCAGCCAGGAACCCAGGAACACCGGAGCTCAAACCAAGAATACGTGGACCCAGACGAGCCCTGCTCCTCCTCACGGAAAGGAGAGAAAAAACTATATAACCAGATACCCAGAGACGATAGATCATGGGGACACAAAGAAACAGCCCGCATATGAAAGAAAAACAAGCATCACCAGAAAGGGAAGTAAATGAAATGGAGGCAAGCAACTTGTAGGAGAAATAATTCAGAGAAATGGTCATAAGGTGGATGAAAAGAATGGAAGACAAATTTGACAATATGTGTAAGAACCAAGGAGAAATGAAGAAGAACCAAGAAGAAATGAAAAATGACATCAGCGCTATAAAGAACTCAATAGAAAGCATCAATAGTAGACTAGAAGAAGAAGAGGACCACATTAGTAAGCTAGAAAACAAGGTAGAAAAAAAAGTAATATTCATTGCTATTTCTAAACTAAATGCTAAACAGTGTTTCATAAATTTTCAAAGCACTTTCATATACATTTGATTTCCTTTCCCCCCTCATTGATTTTAGAGAGAAACATGGATGTGAGAAAGACACATCAACTGGTTGCCTCCCGCACATGCTTTGACTGGGGCCAGGGATTGAGCCTGCAATCAAGGTGTGTGCCCTTGACAGGAACTGAATTCACAACTCCTCAGTCCAAGGGAGAACACTCTAACCACTCGGCAAGATTGGCTAGGGCGACATCTGATTCTCACGGCAACTTGGTAAGTTCAGAAGGGTTATTCATTGTTACTTTCTTTTATGAAAAAGAGAAACCCCTATAAAAGCTCAGGTCTGAAGAGGATTTTCCCAGTTCTAGCCTTCTACAATTTGCCTAAGAATACAAAACTAGTAACAGCAAAGTCAAGATAGAACCCAGAATTTCTTCTACTACATTTCTCTCCCTGAAAGCTGAACACAAAACTAAAGTAATGGACCAATTTTTAAATATTTCTTCATCTTATTATAGAACTCTGGTAAAGAAAACAAAAAGTAGGGTTAAAAGAAAACCAATTACTTCTTACTCTAGGAATGTGAAAAGGGATACAAACTATCTAGCAATTAGATGTATATCAAAGGTCCCAATTACCTGACATTTGAGACTTCAAAAACCACAACAAGCTTTTGCCCTGGCCCGTGTGGCTCAGCTGGTTGGAGCAATGTCCCTGTACACCGAAAGGTGGCAGGTTTGATTCCGTCAGGGCATATACCCAGGCTGCAGGTTTGACTCCTGGTCAGGTGGAGGCAACTGATAAGATGTTTCACTCTCACATGGATGTTTCTTTCTCTCCCCTCCCACCCCCATTCCTCTCTCTAAATCAATAAATAAAAACAAAGAAAAATAAAATAAAAAGCACAAACATTTGCTAAACCTCAAACTTCTAATATTCCTGACTTAATTCTAAATAGATCTGATGAAACTCCAAAAGGTTTTGTCAAGAGAATATGAAGAATCTCCCGTACTTTTAGAAGACTTAGGGTAAGATGGCCACTCTGTCAAAACTCCGAATATGAGGTTAAATCAATTATGTATTATCTAGTCAACTAAGAGGAAATAAAGCTTTCTTTCTAGTTAAGTTCTGATTTACCACTACCTGGGGCCTATGAAGCTACTGCCCGAGTACTCTGGGCTATTTGCTACGCCATCTTGAGAACAAAGCATATAATCGAGTACCTCCACTTCCTCCCCAGTCGTGTACAAAAGCTCAGTAACCAGGTCAATAGCAGCAGCTTCTCCACATAAATGAACCTCTTCAGCACACAGTCCTGTTAAGTGCAAAATCGCAAGTTAAAAAAATGTTAAAGAAATAAAAGTAAATATGCAACTCTACACAGCAAAAAATATTCGTATTTTTAATCCTCACCCGAGAACATTTTTTAAATTGATTTTTAGAGAGAGAAACATTGATGTAGAGAAAAATCAATCTGTTGCCTCCCCTTCGCTCACTGACTGGGGATGAAACCCCCAACCTCAATATGTGCCCTGACCACGAATCAAACCCATACCCTTTGCATTTG
Organism: Murina feae; assembly: GCA_004026665.1. Lineage (NCBI taxonomy): Eukaryota > Metazoa > Chordata > Mammalia > Chiroptera > Vespertilionidae > Murina > Murina feae. The sequence goes on from PVJC01015914.1 coordinate 13,114, forward strand.
GTGTATGGGATGACACTCCAACCAACTGAGCCCCAAGGCCAGGGCTACCAAGAATATTCTAAGCTTGTTTCTATTGCTTTACAATGTTACCCAATGTTTTTATAAATATCTCTTTGATTCAAACCTCAAAACAATATACGGGGCAAAGATTAACTACATTTTTATAAACATTGGGGCTTTTAAGTTGCTTAGGCCAAGGTGGTGAGTCTAGAGAGTGATGTTAGCCAGGACTAGTACTTGGCATTTTGTGATTAATACTGAACAATTAGTCTCATACTTTTGTTTTTCAAATTAGCCTCCGTGGAATCACTGAGGTGCCTCAGAGGCTGGCGGCTGGAGGGTAGAAGGAACTCCAATCTCCTTACCCCTTAGCAGATCCGCTTTCATCCATTTTACGTTAAGGTTTCAATGAATACTCTTTATCTGGAAAAGAGTTCAGCTGTTTGTTTTTAAATCTGAGAACACCTGTCCTACAATATGCTGATCAAAAATTCACTCCAGCTCTGGCCAGATAGCTCAGTTTAGTTAGAGCATTGTTCCAATACACCAATGTTGTAGGTTCGATCTCTGGTCAGGGCACCTACAAAGAATCAACCAATGAGTACATCAATAAGTTGAACAATAAATTAAAGTTTCTCTTTCTACCTCCCTGCCCCCAACAATAATTTTTTTAAATTTTAATTCACTCCAATTATCAAGCATTAGAAATATTTATTCATGTCCGTGGACCTCAAAAACTCCAATTCCAGGACCTATCCTAAAGAAATAATAAAATATATGAATATATGAATAAAAAGCCAAGGATTTTTACTGCAGCATTATTAATAACATAATGTTATTCCAAAAAATTTCAGAAACAACAGAACTGAAAAAAGATACAAAATTATATAGTCGCAAAACTGGCATGAAACACACCAAACCTTAATAATGGTTGAATATATGGTGAGATTTGAATATTTTAACTTTAATTAAGTCATTATGCTAATTTCATAATAGGAAAAATAGACTTCCCATTATTTAAATAACATTTAGAAAATAAAACTGAACATTTAGCTGACTAAATTAGACTTTTTTGTTTGATTTGTATCAAAAAGGAAGAATCTAGCTGGCTCTACTTGGCAGCGTCCAGCAGATCATGCATCTCAGTGCAGCCGTCACAAAGCACAGGTTTTAAGCACTAAGACCACCAACCTAGAAGTGCTCTGGTCCAGGCCCATCCTCTGGCTGGGTCTTTAATCATTTGAATTTCGTCAATCACAGCCACTTCATCTTAAAGTAAAAAGTTATGATGAGCAACTTAAGTAAATAGTATTGCAAACAAATTACAACACCAACATTCACGCTGTCATCACCACCAGTCATCATCGCCACTGATCACCCAGTTCTTCAGAGAAGTTAAGTCACGGCCCAAGGATACAGTATGTACAGGAAAGTGTAAGATCAAAAAACCATAAAATTCAAACCCAGGCCATCTAGCTCCAAAGTGCAGACTGTTAACCACTCTAGTGCACTGCCTCACACGTGAAGCAGATTCACTTGTCCTATTTCTGCAATCTCAGGGCAGCCTGGAGAATCTGCCTAATGAGAACTAACATACCCGCACAGCAGGAAAGGAAAAGGTATCTCTGCTCCCAGGAACCAGGAGCAGAGAGCCCACAGTGAGTGCAGCGCCTCGCCACAGGAGCCCACACAGGTGTGGGAAGTGCAATCCCCTGAGTTCCAGCAATGCTCATTGTTAGGGAACTTAAGCTCATCACTACGAAAAAATTAGTGCCAAATTTTATTTTAATGCTTCCAACCATATTACTTTATTCTTTTCCAGTCGTATTAATTATATTTAAATTTCCTTCTCAAAATACCAAGGAGTTAAGAGCACATTAAAATTTTTTTTTTAAATATTTTATTGATTTTTTACAGAGAGGAAGGGAGAGAGATAGAAAGTCAGAAACATCGATGAGAGAGACACATCGATCAGCTGCCTCCTGCACACCTCCCACTGGGGATGTGCCCGCAACCAAGGTACATGCCCCTGCCCGGAATCGAACCCGGGACTCTTCAGTCCACAGGCCGACGCTCTAGCCACTGAGCCAAACCGGTTCCGGCTAAAAATTTTTTAATGTAATATGCCTGCAAAGACATTTAAGAAACAAAAGAAAGTTATTTTTATACTGAAAAACCATCAAATTAAAATTTACTTATTACACTGGGCATATACAAACAAGATTAGAAAAAAGGGAATTTTCATCTAATCTAATAAAAGAGTAATATGCAAATTAACCACCACTCTGAGACACCTAAGCCACGCCCACCAGCCAAACCATGCCCACCAGCCAATCAGAGTAACTGTATGCAAATTAATCCAGCCAAGATGGTGGCCGGCAGCCACAGAGCTAGAGCAAACAGGAGGTTTCCATTGCACCAGGAGTAAACAGTCTACTGAGGCCAGCTGGGCCTCTGCTCAAGAAAACAATGTTTCAATTATAGAAGCCATGGAGCTGAAGCAAATAGAAGGCTTCGTGTCTGCCTAGGCCTCTGCTCAAAGTAACAAAGTTTCAATTATAGAAGGTAAATAAACCCTAGAAACCTGATTCCAGCCAGCCTCGCTGGGACATTTGGTCAATTGGAGCTGTGGGCAGCCTGAAAACAGCCCTCAACCCCTCACCCAGGCTTGACAGGCACCCCAGTAGGGACCTAAACCCTGAATGGGCTGTGGGCAGCCTGAAAACAGCCCTCAGCCCCTCACCCAGGCTGGCCAGGCATGCCAGCAGGTGGACATCCCCCGAAGAGTCCCAGACTGCAAGAGGGCGCAGACTGGGCTGAGGGACCCCCCCCCCCCCCCCACCAAGTGCACAAATTTTTGTGCATCGGGCCCCTAGTTTATAAATATTTGTGCTATCTGAATTTTTACAACATACAACTGTGATAATGAACTAATTTAAAAAAACTACACATTTACATAGAAAGTTAAGATTAAAATTAAAAAAGCAAACTACTGCCCTAACCGGTTTGGCTCAGCGGAAAGAGTGTCGGCCTGTGGATTGAAAGGTCCCAGGTTCGATTCCGGTCAAGGGCATGTACCTTGGTTGTGGACACATCCCCAGTGGGGAGTGTGCAGGGGGCAGCTGATCGATGTTTCTCTCTCATCGATGTTTCTGACTCTCTATCCCTCTCCCTTTCTCTCTGTAAAAAATCAATAAAATATATTTAAAAAAATAAAATAAAATAAAAAAATAAAAACGCAAACTACTAAATAGTACAAACTTGCTCTAACATGTAGTATATAATCCTTATTTTATTTAATATACATAGCCACAATATACACATAAATATATGGATACACAATAAAAACACAGAAAAAGAATCTGAAAAATATATACCACAGCGTTAACACTTGTTGATTCTCACTGAGTGGAATTGGGAGAGTATGTACTTTTTTCTTCTCTGCATTTATTTTTATGTTTTCCATGTGAAGATATAATTGCTTATGTAATAAAAAAAAGTTAATTTTCATAAAAAAAATTTTCAAAATGACTTAACTAGTTTACTGCAGTGCTATTAATAGTGAAAGACTTTAAATCATTTAAATATTCTTTAATGGAGAAATGTATAATTTTAGTCATAAAATGAAATGCTATGTAACAGTTTAAATGAATAAATTTGGTATATGTATTTATAACATATATGATTTTATACATATATGCACAAAACAAGCCTAGATCTAAAAACATATATAGAATAAAAAGCAAGTGTGAAACAATATTACAATATGATAATCATGTAAATGTTTTAAAACACACAACTTATGGTACTGACAGCAAAAAAGATATACACCAAATACTTGATAGCAGTTAGATCAAGAGGAGAGAGGAGGTTTTGGTCAAGATGGAGGCATAGTAAATGCAGTACTCAGAATCTCCTACAACCACATCAAAATTACAATTAAACTACAAAGCAACCATGATTCAGAACCACCTGAAATCCAGCTAAATAGAAGTCCTGTGACTAAGGATATAAAGAAGCCACTATGAGAAAGGTTAAGAGGGACAGACAGAGACACAGAACATGCTGGTCTCAAACCACTTGTGATACATAAAAAATTAGGAGTGAGAGCTCAGCTGTGGAAGTCCCCCAGAGGATAAGGGGTCCCAGCCCCACACCAGGACCCCCAGCACAGAGTTCCAATGCCAAGAAGATAAATACCCATAACTTCTGGTTGTAAAAACCACATGGGATTGTGGCTGAGCTGGAGTCCCAGGCAGTTCCTCTTAAATGGCCAGTGCACAGACTTACTAGGACTCACTCTCTCTGAGCTCCAACACTGGGGCAGCAGCTCGAGAGGCACCAGGGACATACAGGGAGGAACTGAGTTGTCTGGCATTGGGATGAGAGCTGGAGGAGCAGCTTTTCCCCCAAACAGAAGTGCTGGCAGAGGCACTGATCCTTTTCTGAGCCCTCCCCCAACAGAGCCAGCAGATGGGCGTCATATCTGAATCTCCATCAACCTGGCTAACCCTGTCAGCCCTGCCCTGGTGATTTCCTAAGACTCCATCCCAACCAATTTTCAGGCCCACCCAAGCCCTTTTCAGTGGATTTCACTACAAATGGCCTTTCTCACCTCATGTTTCAGACTTTCCTAAAATCTTTTAAACAAGCAGCATCTGGCATCTGCATACACTATACCTCCTGCTAAGTGACCCCAGACCCAGCACTAGTAGCAGCCAGCCTTGATTCGAAGCTTGGCCTCTCTTGGGCACCATCAAGCCCAACACAAATAGCAGCCATCCGGAGATCACTTTGTAGCTTGTGCCAGGGGACCCCAGGCAGGGCACAGGCAGTAGCTGACCTTACACCACCCAGAAGACCCCAGAGCCAGTGCTCCTAGTGGACAGCTTCAGACCACACCAGAATACAACCCTACTACCTCCACCAGCGACACACTCAAGTGGTGGACTCAGCAAGCACCAAAGCTCACTGAAGCAAGTTCTACTCCACAGAGTTGGTTTTGACACAGCAGCTACTTCGCTGTAGCCGATTGGCCTAGAGGTCAATCCCTCCCAGTGATGCCAACAGCAATCAAAGATAAACTATAAAATGACAGCCCATACAGGGCACACCAGGAGTGCCCAGCTCAGGTGAACAGGGAGGCTGCATCCCTCAGTCCTACAGGACACCTACCACACAAGGCCACTCTCCCAAGTCCATAGAAACAAACATAGGGAAGCAGCCAAAATGAGCAAAAAAATAGGTCCCAAATGAAAGAACAGGAGAAATCTCCAGAAAAACAAATGAAATGGAGGCAAGCCAACTACCAGATACAGAGTTCAAAACAATGGTCATAAGTATGCTCGAAGAACTTAGTGAGAACTTCAATAGCATGAAAAAGAACATAGAACCATAAAAAATAACCCGTCCGAAATGAAGGCTACACTAACCAAAATGAATAAATTAGAGTGAATCAACAGTAGAGTATATGAAGCAGAGAATTAGTGATTTGATACAAGGAAGCAGAAAAAAAAAAATCAGAACAGCCCTGGCTGGTTTGGCTCAGTGACTAGAGCACTGGCCTGCAGACTCAAGGGTCCCAGGTTCAATTCCTGTCAAGGACACATGCCTAGGTTGTGGGCTCGATCCCTGGTGGGAGACGTGCAGGAGGCAGCCGATCAATGATTCTCTCTCATCATTGATGTTTCCACCTCTCGCTCCCTCTCCCTTCCTCTCTGGAAAAAAACAAACAAACATGACAGCCCTATTCAGTTTGGCTCAGTGGATAGAGCATCGATCGGCCTGTGGACTGAAGGGTCCCGGGTTCGATTCCCAGACAGAGCACATGCCCGGGTTGCAGGCTCCATCCCCAATAGGGGCCATGCAGGAGGCAGCCGATCAATGATTCTCTCTCATCATCAATGTTTCTACTTCTCTCTCCCTCTTCCTTCCTCCGAAATAAAAATAAAAAAAAAAGCAAACATGACAGCTTTCATTAAAGTTCTAGGCATTCATTAGTGATAGTAGATACTTTTTGTTGTATTATTCTCTTCTTTGTTTCAACTTAAATTTTTTCACAATAAAAAGCATTTTATATATTAATCACTGTTTAAAAATTTTTTAAAATACTGTTTTTTAAAACAGTGTGTACATACAAGGAGTTGTAACACTGCACATCTCAACAGTACAAGCAACATGGGCAGCCTGTGTCCCATTCGGCTCTATTGACACACGCTCTTCACCTGTCACCAAGTCACATGGCACGCCCTGGGGTAACAAAGAAACCGGGAATTACTTTCACTTTGAAAAGAAATTCTGAATGTTTGATAAAGTATTCTCTCCACTATTATCAAATTTATTTATCAAATAGCTGAAACAAAATATTCTCAATCCTTTAACAAGTATTTTTAATAAAAGCTGAAATCTTACTGTTTGTGACAACATTTTGTTACAAAACCTACATAAAACCTGGAAACACCTCAAGGCAGCTAAATTCTCAGGTAACAAAAGCATGAGAATAGCAGTTTCACTTTTCAACTTGTATGTTTCTACACTATTTCAGTTTATTAAAGTAAAATGAACATGAATTATTTCTATATTCAAAAAAATTATAAATAAAAATGTTAAACTGTACAGTCTTCCCAATATAATTCCTTGAGAAGGACCAATATCAATACTATGGTATCAGAGTGATCAACCACCTTGGTTCGCCCAGGACTGAGGTGTTCCCAAGAGTGAAGGACTTCTGGTGCTAAATCTGGGAAACTCCAACCAAACTAGAACAGCTCGTCTCCCCAGGGGCCTGAAACTAATTACGAGTCAACATCAGACATATCCACACTGAGTGGCAGTTTACAACACAACTGACCTGTAGCCGTCTTCCAAAATGTAAAGGTTATGAAAGACAAAGGAAGACCAAGAAGCTGCCTCAGATTAATAGAAACTAGAGATGTGAGAATGACAAAAGTGTGAGTCCCTAAACAGAACCTGGAGGTGGGGGGCAGTGAGGGCAAGGGCGAGTATTGTTATTGGACAATTGGTAAAACTTGAACATAGAGTATGGATTTAAGAATAGTAGTCTATCAATACCAAATGACCTGCTTTGGATAAATATCTGTGGTTATATAAAGAAAGTCTTTGTTCCGAGGAAATACTTTTTAAGTATTTATGGATAAAGACATAATTATGCATGAAAATTATATGAATTATGCAGAACAAAAAATAGAGAATACAAATTACCTCCCAAAACTGGTTTATCCCACATTATAGTCACAATAAAACAATGCCCTAATTTTTAGCTCATTTAGTAAAATGATGCCTTAGCCCACAGGGCATTCAGTCCCTTTCAGGTTTGGAAAGACCCTTTTCAGGCTTCAGTCTTTATCATTGGTTCTAGTTGATAGTATCAGAGGGCTAATCTAACAAAGGGTAAATTAAACATCATAACAGAGTAGTGGTTAACTCTGAGGGGGCAAAGGAGGGGTTCACAGAGTTTCAACTATACCAATATTTCTTTAAAAAAGTAAATAAAACAAGTATGGCAAAATGTTAGAATATGACGGGAATTGGATAGTGAGTTCAGATTATTCGGGTTATTCTCAGCATATCTCTGAATATGTGAAACATTCTGTTATGACATATTTCCTTCATTCTAATATGCACATTATTACAGGCTACATCTTAACAACTGATGGAATGTCAGAGTTCAGTTGGCAATACTTCTTATTTCTCAACTGTGCATAAAATAATGGCACATCTTACAACTGATGGCTTCTTAGGTGCAATGAAATATGGCAATTTCTGTTAATGAAGGGCATACTACATATGTACTCCACCCTCCCATACAAAATTAACAAGGAGCAAACATTTGGTAATATACTGACCTCAGCATTACTCTTTTCGAAGATCTCATGTGCCAGTAATTTTAAAGGACCACAATACACTCCAGACTTTGCTGACAAGTATTTCTGGATTGCATGGTAAGTCTTCCCACTGTTTGTGGGGCCTGAATGGAAGATTACCTTCCGCTGTATAGCTCTGGCGTCTGGGTACCTGAAAGACGAGTAGGCAAACAGCTTACCCTTATTAATTTCAAAATTCATCTTGGCAAAGTGCTCAATTGAAAAAAATTCCAATGAAACATTCTCTTAACATTTACAAGGTAACATCTTTTAAAATATTAACTAAATGACACATGTCATATGGACACTAAAATAATGACTGCTTTCCAAGAATGACATTTACTAACTAAAGGACAGAAAAATCCAAATGCAAATTAATTTATTGGATATTTCTGCCACTGTACAAATCCTTTTTCCTCTGTAGTTACTTAAATTTAAACTACTATTAGCTCCATAGGTATGTTCACATCACTTCCATAGCTCTAAACACATGACCTTATAATCATAAGCAAATATTCCCAGGCTTCTGAATTTCAACATATACAATATAATGACTGAGTCTTCTGTTTCTGATCATGATGAGTGGTACTGGACTTGCCCTCCCACCATAAACAAGTACAAAACTGGACAAAATAAATGCAGCAGCTGCTTGGGGACATGGACACCAGCCAGAGCAGGACTGCAGGCGCTGGAAGAAGGGAACACTTGCGATAAGCCCTACTGCACCCCCGCAGGAAACAGGGAGGTGGGACCCAAGCAAGGTATGATGGTCCCACTGAGCTGAGCAGCTAAGATCAAATTCTCAGTTGCTGAAGCAGCTGAAGGTTACAGAACACAGTGTGGAAGGAAAAAGGGTGCAGTAAGGAGGGAGCCTTGAAGCCTGTGTGGGAGTTCCCTGTGGGTAATTGGCCCCGGGCTGGGCTGAACATAGGCAGCACCCAGCAGAGAACAGCTTGCTAAGGGTCTGCGCATTCAGTCTCAATGAGGTGGCAAAGTACTAGGAGACACCAAAGTTCTGCAACAGAGGTTGTGAGAGAGCTCATTACCACCCCAGGCATTCAGCAGAGACACCAGAAAGGCCACACCTGAATGACAAGGACAACAACCTAAGGTGAGGTCTACTGTAGATTTTCAGGAATAAGTCTTAAAACCAAGCTGGCAGGATAAGGGGAGACAGCAGTTTATTGCCTGCCAGAATTAACGGTCTTTTCCTAGGGAAAACAACACAATTTAGACACCTCATATTTTACCATCCAGAATATAATTTAAAATAATAATCTCCTAAGATTAGAAACTGAAAATTTCAAATCCACAAATGAAGAAACTAACCAATTAGGTGGAATTCTTAAGTCACTGATTTTACGTAGATCATCCTTACATTCCAACACAGGAAATATCTGTTTTGCATGTCTCAAGAAAAATGGAAATAAATCATCCACATGAGCTGGAAAATAAAACACTGCATTAACAGGTGCAATCTACATCTTACCCGTAACTATACTTCTTTCTTAGTGAGCTAAGTTTCAGGGACATTACCAGGATAAAAAGAAAAACCCTGGAGCAAGGAACTCTACCCTTTTCTGAGATCTGCTTTGTTTTACATGCTTCTCCCCATTTCACTTATATTTTGTAGGAAAAGAGAAAATCGGTTGCTATCCACCATGTTCTTTCTACTCATCCAATGCAAGCAGGTATAGGTCAGCATTGGTAAAAGTTAAATTAAAAAATAAAGAACCTGCCCTAACCAGTTTGGCTCAGTGGATGGAGCGTTGGCCTGCAGACTGAGGGGGCCCAGGTTCGATTCCGGTCAAGGGCATGTGCCTTGGTTGCGTAAATATCCGCAGTGGGGGGGGGGGGGGCCGGAGGCAGCTGATCGATGTTTCTCTCTCATCGATGTTTCTAACTCTCTATTCCTCTCCCTTCCTCTTTGTAAAAAGTCAACAAAATATATTTAAAAAACTAAATACAGAACCTAGAACTATACATTAGAAAGAAGGCCTGTGTTTAACCACAGTTAAATGGAGCTGCAAACACTTGTTAAACTCCAGAGATCACTGTAAAACATGACTGTGAACTTATTTCTCAGCAAGAAGTCTTCACACCTTAGTGGCTCTGAGGGTGAGGCTGTGTCCCATTCTGCTTTGTATCCAGGTTCTACCTCAGTTCCTAGCACAGAGTCAAGGCCTAATAATCAAATACATTTAAAATATATATCAAAACCAAGCTGCCTATGGGAACAAAATAACAATGTTCTTACTTTTTTTGCTTTTACGGCAGGAACTCTGTCCTGATGCAGGGTAAAAAAACAGTGGCAGAAAAAGATGGAGTCTGCTGTGCATTAATTCTACCTTGTGTGAGAGTTCATCCCACTGGGGCCTATATTAGCACATAGGGAAGAGCAGATGGAAACAAATCAAACCTGCCTCCAGTCTAAGACATGTGGGGGATTTAATAACTAGCTCAAGGACCCAATATAAAAGCAACAGGACCCAGACAGCCTCCTATGCAAGCACTAAGTTATTTACAGACAATGTTAATAGGGCCTGTTCTACACAAATAAACCCTGACTACAGAAATAAACATGAAGGAAGGAAATAGAAAGTATGTTCAACAGGACTTTTAAAAATCTCCTTAAACACTTGCCTGCACTGAAGCAAATATCATTCAAAATAATGTGAATGTCCACATCCAAGGACTGAGACTGCAGGATATAATTTCTAAAGCTTATGAAAGCTTGGTGGAAGAGACGAGCTGCAGGAAATACAAAATCAAAAGAGGCAGGGCTTAGTTTTCATTTCATTTGTCATTTTAAAAAGTATATATACACATGACACCTAATTAATCAAAGTGCTCCCCCCTTTTTTTTCTGATCAAATCTGGGCCAAAACTGAAATCCTAGCACAACATGAAGGAAAGCCGTATGTCTGGCTTCTCAGCAAGAAGTCTTCTTGCTGTATGTCTGGCTCACCACATACCTCTTGCCAATCTCCCGCTCAGATAGAAGTAGAGATCAGGGACATCCTCTGATCACAACTATGTACTTACTAGAGGCCCGGTGCATGAAACTGGTGCACTGGGGGGGGGGGGGGGGTGTCTCTCAGCCGGCTTGTGCCCTCTTGCAGTCCAGGAGCCCTCGGGGGATGTCCAACTGATGGCTTAGGCCTGCTCCCAGCAGGCAGTCGGACATCCTTAGTTCTGTCCTAGAGGCTGGAGAGGCTCCCGCCACCACTGCTGCATTCACCAGTCGTAAGCTTGGCTCAGGGCTTCTGGATGAGCAGGGCTCCCCCTGTGGGGGTGCACTGACCATCATGGGGCAGCTCCTGCAATGAGTGTCTGCCCCCTAGGGGTCAGTATGCATCATAGTGACCAGTCTGCCATTTGGTCAGTTTGCATATTAGCCTTTTATTATATAGGATGTCCAGGACACACAGGTGCTACACCATACTCACAAAGCTATAATCTAAAAAGTAATAAAATTATCTCTAAGGGAATGTCATTAGCATTACCATCAAGTCCATAATCTGCACTCAGTTTCTGAATTTCTTTCCTCTTGTAAAACTGGTCTAAGATCTTCTTTACTTCATCTGGAATAAAGATATAAAAAATTAAAATTTGTTTAAGATTTGTTTCCTAAATAGAGAAATGCCTAAAAAACAAAAGAAACCTGAAATCCTAACACTCAGGCAGCAGTCTACTGAATGTTGCAAGAACTTAAAGGTTTTATTTGGTCACAAGCTCTTTTTAATAGTCAGATGGAGCGCCTAAACAATTATAAAGTCAAACCATGCAACATTCCTGTTCCGCTGCAGAGGAGTAAGCAAGGTGCTCCAGATTTAGACGCTGCCTCCAGCCTCCGTCAGGCCAGCTGTACATAACCATGTTCTATTTTGTCTACTTACAAACACTATGAACATCTAATAGTGAGCAGCTAAAAGGTATCTAGAAAGACAACCAATACAAGGACCAGATCAATATGCTTTCATGCAAATAACTAAAGGGAGCCAGGGATGCCCGGCCTATATGGCTCAGTGGTTGAGTGTCCACCCATGAAACAGGAGACCACGGTTCCATTCCCAGTCAGGGCACATGCCTGGATTGGGGGGCTTGGTCTCCAAGGGGGGGCCTGCAGGAGGCAGCCAATCAATGATGCGTCTCTCTCATCCACGTTTCTATCCCTCTCCCTTCCGCTCTCTCAAATCAATAACAACATATATGTCAACCAATAAATAATAAGAAAGAAAGAAAATAAAGCTTCCAGGATGACCTTTAACTTGAACATGATGGCTTTAGGGAGAACAGGTTACACTTACACTTGTTCTAGATGGCATAACTAAAGTCAATGGAAATGAGGGAAGCAGACGGCAGTGGAATTGATACAAGAGCTTCCTAACAACCAGAACAGTGCAAAGGGACTGGCTCACAAGAGTGCCAGCTCCTTGTCGATGAAGGGGACTCAAGACTTCAGTGACCGCATTTCAAAGGCGGAGAAATCACCGTGAGGTAGGGGAGGTGCCTAATTCCAATTAGATGCCTGCCGAAGCAACGCGCCCACTATGAATCAGTAACATTTTAAATGTTTTATAAAAATATTTTATATTTATTACTCAAGCTGAGGCTGTGCTGCCATCGCACATGTTAAAATATTACCGCATTATCCTGTAGAGAGAAACATTTTACTGGTCCCGCCACACACTCTGCACTCCTGGGAAGGTGGCAGGCAAGCCGACAGCCACGAACAGGTCAGGATGATGGGCACGACCAGGAAGCAAGGACCTCAGCCCCAGTGGCCCCTCCTCTCCCGGCGATGGCTGGTCGTGTGGTTTAAACCCCCGGCCCTTTCCTATCCCCGTCATGAAGACCGGGCCCCCTGACCTTTCGCGTCGCTGGTCATTCGGTGGACCCCCTAGGACAAGAACAAAGGGCCGAAGGTGGCCTTGTGCGTCTCTGGGGACCTTGCAGGACAGACACCCCCGCCGCCCAGCACTCACTCTTGTCCAGCGGACGGGTCAGCTCGGCCCCCACGTCGCCGTCCGCGCTGGGGCCCTGCGGCTTCACAGTCAGCGGCACAAACAGGGACGTGTTGGGGGCTTTGGAACCTCCGGACGCAGAAGAGGAGGCGGCGGCCACGGCGGGAGTGCGTCCCAGAGGCCCCGGGACGGGCCCGCGGTGAGCGCGGAGAGCGCAGCAGACGGCCGCCCGGTGCCCGGCGCGGCGCCCCGCCGGGAGCCGAGCCCACAGCACGGCACACCGGGGGAAGGACATCGAGAGCGCAGGGCCCGCGAGCACGGCGGCGGCGGCGGCGGCGGCGGGGGAGGGACACGGCGGCTGCCGGTGACGCACACCGCGGCGCCGGTGCCCGGAAAGACCCAGACCCCGCACGGGGCTGCCCAGGGAAGCGCTCGATGGAAAGGAAAAGCGCCTGCAGTCAGATTGCTCAAGGTGGGGGGAGATTAGGCATGAAAACTAGGAAATATACGTTCCTGTTCTCTCTCTCTCATTAGATATCGGGGCCAGCTTTCTCTAAAAAGAAAAAGGAAGAAAGAAAGGAACAGGCACCTTTGGGGAGGTCACAGATGAGAGCGGGGGCCTGCCAGGTGTCACGTGACCAGGCTGGCCGGTCCGCTCTCGGAGGCACGTGGGCAGCGCCCTGAGCAGCGCGCTTGGGGTACACGGACGAGCAGCTGCCTGTGCTGTGAGCGCAGCTTGCGAACCGCAATGCTCTTAGCATTTCCCCAGAGGTTGCTTGTGTTTGCTCGTTTTCTGAGAGGGCAGCATTAGAGGACATAACTTGACCTGCTTTGCAGGAGTGCTGCCGAGGTACTTCGCCGGCCTCCAGTTTCTTAGGTAAACCCCTTGTATGGCACGTGTGTGGGCACTTACACATTAATGCGGGCCGATGGTGTACGTCATCCAAGCAGCCCCTATGTCACAGCTGCGTATCAAAAATATGTCCTCTGCACCCCGGCCAAAGTTTAGTTTCATGGGTTAGATACTGTCATATGAGGTGGGCAACATATTAAATTCAAAATAAGCTGTTAGATTTTTCCACCTTTCAATTATATTTTAAAAATGAGGATCTTGCATCTTGAATGTGTTGTGTAATATGTGACTATTGTGCCAAGTAGAATTCCAACAACTGGTTATGTGCCTTTGATTCACAGAATACTTTTTAAACAGTGCTACAAGAGTATTATATTTGGACCCACACATTTTTCTAAAGGACATCTATAATTTTATAATCACTAGGAAAAATAGGTTTAGCAGTTTATTCACATACTAGAGGCCTGGTGCACAAAAATTTGTGCACTGGGGGAGGGAAGTATCCCTCAGTCCGGCCTGTGCCCTCTTGCAGCCTGGGACCCCCTCAGGGGATGTCTACCTGCTGGCGTGCCTGGCCAGCCTGGGTGAGAGGCTGATGGCTGTTTCAGGCTGCCCACAGCCCCTTCAGGGTTCGGGTCCCTACTGGGATGCCTGGCTGGAAGCAGGTGTCTGGGATTTATTTAACTTCTATAACTGAAACTTTGTTGCCTTGGTCCCCTGCTTGAAGGCGGGGTTGCCCCTGGCAACACAAGGTCCCAGCCCCACAGGTATCTGGGGTTTATCTTCTGTAACTGAAACTTTGTAGCCTTGAGTAGAGCTCAGCAGGGCCCTGGCTTCCTCCATTGCCCAGTGGCCACTGCCATCTTAATTTGCATATTTGCTCCTGATTGGTTGGCAGGCGTGGCTTGTGGGTGTAATGGTGAGGGTCAATTTGCATATTACTTATTAGATTAGATTGTGTATGATAAGTACAAAGTATACCAAACAAAACAGAGCCATTAAGAGACTTAAATCCATTGAGTTCAAGCCTTTTTAAGTGTGCACAGCACTCCTTGGCCACACAACAAAGGGACATCTCTTTGCCTTATAGAGATGGTGTCAAGCCAGCTTGGCCAGGAGAGCCTTATTAGAAGTCAGCTGGAGTGTACGGAGGGTGGGTAATTCTCTAGAGTCTGCCAAAACTGGAGCTGAAGGTGTTTGTAATAGGGGATTTAAACTTCATGCTGGAATCAAATCACTATGATTTTAGGTAGGGGAATGACATAAAAATTATGTCCACTGGAGAGCCTAAGAAAGAATGCATTATACATATTTAATGATGCACATTTTCTTCACTATGCCTTTGTCTAACTGGAAACTTAAAAAATGTTACATTCCAGCCCTAACCGGTTTGGCTCGGTGGATAGAGCATCGGCCTGGGGACTGAAAGGTCCCAGGTTCGATTCCGGTTAAGGGCATGTACCTGGGTTGCGGGCACATCCCCAGTAGGGGGTGTGCAAGAGGCAGCTGATCGATGTTTCTCTCCCATCGATGTTTCTAACTCTGTCCCTCTCCCTTCCACTCTGTAAAAAAATCAATATATTTTTTAAAAAATGTCACATTCCAATCCAGGCTAGTAAAAGCCCCTGAAGATTTCCTTTATATACTACTAGAGGCCCAGTGCACAAAAATTGGTGCACTCGACGGGGGGAAGGAGGGAAGGGGATTCCTCAGCCTGGCCTGTGCCGTCTCACAATCTGGTACCCCTCGGGGGAAGTCTACTTGCTGGCTTAGGCTCGATCCCCGGGGGATCGGGCCCAAGCTGGCAGTCAGACATCCCTCTGGCAGCCTAGGAGCCCTCGGGGGATGTCCACTTGCCAGCAGGGAGCAGGCCTAAGCTGTAGTCAGATATCCTTAGCACTGCTGAGGAGACAGGAGAGGCTCCCACCACCACTGCTGTACTGGCAGCCATCAGCCTGGCTTGTGATTGAGCAGCACTCCCCCTGTGGGAGTGCAATGACCACCAGGGGCAGCTCCTGCACTGAGCATCTGCTCCCTACTGATTAGTGTATGTCATAGTGACCAGTAATTCCCAGTGGTTCTGCTGTTAGGGTCAATTTGCACATTACCCTTTTATTATATAGGATATTCAAGATTCAGCTAAATATAAAAAGAACCTAATTAAATAGATGACTGCTGACTCACATAGTAATTAGAATTGAGTATTCCAACTACTTCATCCATACTAAAGGGTTCCAGGATATGCCACTGTGGCATAAAAGTTTTAAATAAATATTTGAGTTCCTCAAATCCCTATCTGCCTAAAAGCAGAGCCTCCCAAAAGGCTCTATCATAAATCTCTTTGGGAAGCAACCAGGGGAGATTAACTCAGCACCAGACAAATCTAGACTCTGGCACAAAACTATCCTATCTACCATCTATTTTCCTAAGAACTCATGTATTTTTCCTGAAAGTCATTTGCTTTTCCATGTCCTTTCTCCCCTCCCAAATACTAAGAAAACATTTGTAAGTGTCCTTTACCCCATTTTTCCCCTATCAATTAGATATTTAAACCCCAAATTTACCACTCCTTTAAGTCACATTTTCATAAATTCCCTTATACTCAAATCTGTTTTTCCTCCTGCTAATCTGTCTTCTGTCAGTTTCATTAGCAGGCTCCCAAACAGAAGTTAGAGAAAAAGGTTTTCCTCCCCAATTCAAAACAATGAAAACTCTTCACTAGTGAGAAAAATAACTCTTTAAATGGTTCAGACAATCGTCTGGGTAGGTCTTTTTAATGCTTATGCCCAGGCCCCTGAAACTCTGATTTTAGTGGTCTGGGTAGGAGCTGGCATGGTTATTTTAAAAAACTACTTAAGTGATTTAAACATGCAGCCAGGCCCTAGCCGGTTTTGCTTAGTGGCTAGTGCATCTGCCTGCCTGGGCTCCTCTATTCCAGTCAAGGGCACATGGCCAGGTTGCAGACTCAATCCCCAGGAGCGGGTGTGCAGGAGGCAGCTGATCAATGATTCTCTTTCATCACCAATGTTTCTATTTCTTCCTCTCCCTTCCTCTCTAAAATCAATAAAAATATATTGAAAAACAAACATGCAGCCAGGATTGAGAACCTCTGGATTGTACTCTATGAAAACACAAATTTCTTTTCCAGTTTACCTCAGATTAACTGGCCAGCTTTTTACTCAGTTCACCAAGTACTGAATTCAAATTTTTATTTTTCAAATTGGTTCTGCAACAAAGTCAAGCAAAGTGAGTAAGCATCCTCTTGTTAGGAGCAGAAACAGAATAGTGGAGACTAGCTATAAGTAATGTTTATCATGCTGTTAACCGTGATTGTCCTGTTTTGATTAGAGAAAGCACATTCTAACCTGGCTGAGAGTTGTACACCCCGGGATATGGGAGTAAACATTCTCCTTTTCCAAGAAACTGTATCACGAAAAGATTAACAACTTAGTTGCTGAAATAATCTGGCCCAGAGGTCCCTGGGCTTTGCGAACCTCCCAGCCCACATGGCCTGTTACCTGTAACCATTATGCTTTGGCCTACTTCCCATCCGGTAATTTCTACTTTCCCAAGTAATCTTTGTCCTTCTACCCAATATAAGTATCTGCTTGTGGGGCGGGATAGAGCAGACTTTTGCTGCCCTCCCATACTGCCAGCATTATTGGAATAAATGCTCATATATGATTCAACCCTGTCTCTGCTTAATTGGCTCAAGTAGTGGGGGCAGCCCAGAGCCATTGGTTAACCAGTTTCTCCATTTGACAGTGTTTTAAGCCACCTAATTATCTTTATGTAGCTATTTAAAATTGAAACCGGCAGTATTTATTTAAAAAATTGTATTTTCATAATTATAGCTTCCTGAACTGTTGAGCAATCTGACAAAGAGATCTGAGAAAAGAATTATTTTAATCATTTAAAGCAAGTTCAGTATCTGTTTCAAATTCTTTATTATACATCATGGTCACATGATTTGAGGCTGGATAAATACAACTGGTTTTCAAATTTTCTGTGAATATTTTCTAGATTACTACGTGCAAGTAACCATGAAAATATTTGGCATTTTTAAATTTTGAAACTCTGAACAGGCACTTGCATGAAAGGGAATATGACCATTTACATATATCCATAAATAAAACAGATGCTCCAGCCCATGGTACATGGAACCTTTTCCAGAAAAGAAGCTGGTTACTGACCATTTTATCAAAGTGCCATCATAGTAAAACAAGTTTAAAGAAATGTAATTTGGGTTAGTTAGCTTACTCATAAAGTAAGGTTAACTCACAAGACTTGCAATGAAGTGTATAAATATATTGGTACAAAAACCAATGAATCATATGTGGAGTAGTTTCACACAACAGGCTTCGTTGTTTTAGTTCCTACACCCCACATTTAGTGTGTCTGAGATCAGACCTTAGGCACATGACTGCAGTTATACAGACTTTGAACAAATGACTTGAATTTAGTATTAAAATTTAAACAGAGCGGGTGAAATTTGAGTTTGAACAAGCCAAGTTCCAATTTAACAAACATGATATTGTCCCAGATCTGGATAACTATATGCTTATTAACAGGTCCACCTGAATCACACCTACACTCAAATTCTCCCCTGCAAAGGGAAGAGAATATTAGTGAAGTCAAGAAAATTATATTTGCATGTATGTGGTAAAAAGATTCCTTAAATTAAAAAAAATTTTTTCAAAATATTAACAAAAATTATAGAGTTTTAACAAATTCTAAATGCAAATATTGACTCAACTCCACATTGCAGAAAACATACAGTGTACCTGCTGGATAGTAGTAGCAGAATGGTTATTTAGCATGACAGAAAAAAAGAAAAGGCTGTAATGACATGCCACATAATTTCTGCGAGGAAAAAATTAATACCCCAGAAGACTTCAAAGAATAAAATTCAGGAAGCATTGGAATGGTAGACTCAGAAGCACCTACAGTGAAACATTCCATTTGCATTTCTCAAATACACATGTAAGAAAATAAATGTAGTACTCAAAAATATTAAGATGCCATGTTTTAAATCTCTGTAGGATATAAGGGCCACTCGGGTTTTCCAATTTTATTTGAACACAAAGTATTTAATTTTGCATGAAGAGGATAAGAGGTAATTATTGGCATGAAAAAGAAGAAATTGGTTTATAATCAACATTATGCATAAAGCAAAATTACAAATACCAGCCTACTCATGAAAATCTTTAATGTTTATACTGATGCATATATGAGTGCTTACCATCAAAGTGTGCAGTAAAAAAACAAAACAAAAACGGCAGCTTAAGAAAGTTCCAGTGTTTCAAAGAAAGCACTTTTTAAAAATGTAGTACATGTAAGAATATTTAGTTATATCATAAAATAAATGCAGCGCTGTAAGATAAAGGAAGACTATCATACTTGGACCTCTGGCCTTCCCCCTGCTTCATGCTGCAAACATCCTTAATCAGCCGAACTTAATCTGAACGGTTTTAAGAGTTTTTATTTTTATTTTTTTCTCCTATTAGTTCACATTTCAGGCTGTTCAGGAGATGCCTGTGATTCTGGTGATTCAAATCGCTGGTGAAAGTTTGTTCTCTGTTTCCTCAGTTTTTCAGGAGCTTTTCTCCATAAAATTATCTCCTAGTAAAAGAAATACAAGATACCAACAAATCAATGTTCTCATAGTATGCCTTAAATTTTCATCATGAAAATGCTGCCATTTCTATTTCAACCAAAACAAAATGAAATTCGTCCCTACTAAAGAAAGCCCTGACTGACCTACTTTTTTATAGTTCTAATCTTGGAATGTCCTTTCTGCCAACTCTGCCCCCACCAGCACATATGCACACAACCATCACCAATTCAATCTGGCACAAAACTCTAGCTACTACTGATTTAAAGAATAAATCTGGCCCTGACAAGTTTGGCTCAGTGGATAGAGGGTGGACCTATGGACTGAAGGGTCCCAGGTTGGATTCCAGTCAAGGGCATGTATGTTGGTTGTGGGCACGTCCCCAGTAGGAGGTGTGCAGGAGGCAGCTGATGGATGTTTCTCTCTCACTGATGTTTCTAACTCTCTATCTCTCTCCCTTCCTCTCTGTAAAAAATCAATAAAAAATATATATTTTAAAAAAGGAATAAATCTGTTCTTTGGTTTGCTGTTCCACCGCCCTTATCCAAGTTCAAGCCCTGTCATTTCGATCTTAGATACTAAAATACCTTTTGGTAGGTGAATGCCTCACTTGCCTAAGGCTCCTTTCTAATTCACCCTTCCTGTCACTACCAGATTAATCTAGAGCAGTGCTTGGCTCTTCCATAGTTCTATGCCTACAGGACAACCTCCAAGTAGGCATTCAAGATCCTCCAAAACCTTTATCCAATGTACCAACATTACTCCCTTCCCTCTCTAGATCCCCATCCCCCACCAGCCAAACAGTTACTCTCTGCCTCCAACACATTCCAAATAAGCTTGCCCTGTATCTTCCCCTATATCAGCAGTTCTCAACCTGTGGGTCTCGACCACTTTGGCGGTTGAACAACCCTTTCACAGGGGTCGCCTAAGACCATTCTGCATATCAGATATTTACATTACGATTCATAACAGTAGTAACATTACAGTTATAAAGAAGCAATGAAATAATTTTATGGTTGGGTCACGACATGAGGAACTGTATTTAAAGAACCAGAAGGTTGAGAACCACTGCCCTATATAGTCTTCAACACTATATTCCTCAGCCTATCTAAATCTGATCCTAACCAATATATCCTGAGAACTCTTCTCTTCTAAATTCCTAAAATTGTTTTCTGCATAAAGTCATGACAGGCTGTTTTGGGGTTGTTGTTTTTTTAACCAACATCAGAATTTAAACACAAAAATGAATGCCCATGTGAAGCAATATACTTATTCAGCAAAGTCACTGGTGATTTGGAAATTGTAAATTTCATGTAATCTACTTTAAAATTTAAATTACCTATGTTTAATTACACAGTATATGGAATGGAGTAAATTTTCTGTCTACTAAATTACTGTCAAACTATTGTTTTCTGTTATTTAACTTACATAATTTTTTCCCATGTATGTGCAATGTTAAGAACCCTGAGGCTAATCCATCTAAACTAATAAAAGCGGAATAGTAAAATTAACCGTTTCTCCAGGACGCCCACAGCCAATCAGAACGGCTGTATGCAAATTAGCCCAGCCAACATGGCGGCCGCCACTCACGGACCTGAGTAAACATTTAGGCAGCGTCCATTGCAGCAGGAGCGAGAGCGAAACTACCTGCTCGCTGGCTCCTTAGCCTTTGGCCTGAAGCAAAAACGCACATTTGCAACAATTAAGTGTAACAATTGTTTCATTATAGAAGCTGCGAGGTGAGGCAGAGAGGAGGATTCGTTAGTAAAAGGCTGCCTTAAAGGAACAGCATCAATTATAGAAAACCTGCGTCCAGCCGGCCTTGCTGGGACGTTGGTCAATGGGAGCTGTGGGCAGCCTTAAAGCCCCTCACCCAGGCTGGTCAGGCACGCCAGCAGGTGGGCATCCCCAAGGGGTCCCAGACTGCGAGAGGGCACAGGCCGGGCTGAGGGACCTCCCGAGTGCACAGAGC
>PVJC01015915.1:0-34402 GCA_004026665.1 Murina feae
GGTAAGCTAGCTGTTCAATATATAACATGTACTTGAGTCATTAAAGGTATGGCTTTAGGAAACTTTTGAATTAGGTGTATTTTTATTTCCTATGCTTAATTTTCAGCAGATATATAAAACTGCACTAGATATACTCCAGAAGTAAGATAATGTAGAAATATGTTGTTCTTAAGAAAAATAACTACTATAATAAATGCAGAAACAAAAGAACACTTACTTTGAGCTGTCCAACCTCAAGTTCAATGTGGGCTGAAGAACATCCCAGTTCACTAAAAGGGATTTTTGTCCACAAAATCATATGTAGAAACTACATTTATCTATACTTTGGAGTCTGATACCTTTGCTTCAAATATTGCTAAATTGCTCTAATCACAGTTTTAAGTGGAGCAGTACAACTCATAATCAGATATGTTTTCTTTGAAATCATGGGAAATATACATAACATATATGTCAATTTTGTGTATGCATAAGTAAATACTATGTATTTTTATTTATTTACATTTATATGTGTCATATATATATATATATATATATATATATATATATATATACACACACACACACACACACACATACATACACATATGTTTCCATAGGGATGTGTTCATTTCAAATAACCCTGAAGTAGGTTAACTGGAATTTTTAATCTCATAGAATATGAAGTCTGGAAGAGAACAATTTCATGGCTGGTTAGTTCAACTGCTTAGCAATATTGTCAAAGGGTCAGCTGTTCTCAGAACTTTGGTTTTAACCTAGAACTTATTTCCACATGGTTGTATTTTGCCTTCCACAGCTCCAGCCACTACTGCTCCTCAGACCCTTATTCAGGGGCTGGAAAAAATTTTTTTGTCAAACATCTTAAAAAACACACCAATAGGTTTCCCAGAATGACACCTTTCAATAGGAAAAACAAAACAAAACAAAACAAAACAAAAAAACATGTCAATTTTTAGATAAATGATTATCAAGGGCAATGGTATGATTAGACTAAAGATAAGTAACCTCTTCTGGGGTGACCAAGAGGGGAGGAGTGGTCATTGGATCTACACTGCAGTTCGGCCAGCTAGGAAGATATAGGGAGAAAAATTTACAGAGCTAGCAAATGACATGGCACAAATATTAACTTTGTGTTATTCACATGTACTCACATCTTTTTTAAAATTAAATCTTTATTATTCAGATTATTACAGTGGTTCCTCTTTTTTACCCCCATAGCTTCCCTCCACCTGGTCCCCATCCTCTTCCCTGACACCCCCTGCCACTGTCCTCATCCATAGGTGTATGATTTTTGTCAAGTCTCTTTCTGCACCCCCCACACCCTTCCCCCCCGCTAAGAATTGTCAGTCCACTCCCTTTCTATACCATGGTTCTATTATATTCACCAGTTTATTCTGTTCATCAGATTATTTATTCACTTGATTTTTAGATTCACTTTTTGATAGATATGTATTTGTTGTCACTTTGTTCATAATTTTTATCTTTACCTTTTTCTTCTTCTTCTTCTTCTTCTTCTTCTTCTTAAAGGATACCTTTCAGCATTTCATATAATACTGGTTTGGTGGTGATGAACTCCTTTAGCTTTTTCTTATCTGTGAAGCTCTTTATCTGGCCTTCAATTCTGAATGATAGCTTTGCTGGGTAAAGTAATCTTGGTTGTAGGTTCTTGCTATTTATCACTTTGAACACTTCTTGCCATTCCCTTCTGGCCTGCATAGTTTCTGTTGAGAAATCAGCTGACAGTCATATGGGTGCTCCCTTACAGGTAACTAACTGTTTTTCTCTTGCTGCTTTTAAGACTCTCTCTTTGTTTTTTGCTCTTGGCATTTTAATTATTATGTGTCTTGGTGTGGTCCTCTTTGGATTCCTTTTGTTTGGGATTCTCTGTGTTTCCTGGACTTGGAAGCCTATTTCTTTCACCAGGTAGGAGAAGTTTTCTGTCATTATTTCTTCAAATAGGTTTTTAATATCTTGCTCTCTCTCTTCTTCTGGCACCCCTATAATTCTGATGTTGGTACACTTAAAGTTGTCCCAGAAGCTCCTTACACTATCTTCATATTTTTGCATTCCTTTTTCTTTTTGCTTGGGTGATTTTTGCTTCTTCATATTTTAAATCTTTGACTTGATTCTTGTGATCCTCCAGTCTGCTGTTGGATCTCTGTATAATATTCTTTATTTCAGTCAGTGTATGCTTAATTTCTAGTTGATCTCTTTTCATATGCTCGAGGGTCTCATTAGATATTTTGAGGGTCTTACTAAGTTTATTGGCGGTTTCTAGAAAATTTTTGTAAAAACTTATAACCGTGGTTTTGAACTCTATATCCAGTAGTTTTCTTTCCTCCATTTCTATCATTTGTTACCTGTCTTTTTGTCTTCACATTTTGGCTGCTTCCCTGTGCTGATAGGGTGCTTTCTGTGCTAGGTGTCCTATAGGGCCCAGTGGCTCACCTCCCCAATTACCAGAGGTGGATACTCTTGGTGCACCCCTTTGGGGGCTTTGTACACAGTCTTGTTGTAGTTAAGCCTTGATTGTTGTAGGTATCACTGGGAGGAATTGACCTCCAGGCCAACTGGCTGTGAGAATCAGCTGTGTCTATGGTGGGAGAACTTCTGTGCTGGAGACACCCTTATGAGGCAAGACATGCTTCAGTGGGCTGTGGTGTCTACTGAGTCTGCCCCCTGAGTGTGTCACTATGGATCTGAGGAATTGTAATTTGGATGGCCCCACTCTGATCACTGGGTACACTGGCTCTTGGATCTCTAAAGTGCTGCTAATTTAGCCTCTGCCTGAGGCTATCCAACAGGAGCTATGGAGAGATCTGCAGATTCCTCTTCTCTGTGGTTTGGAGGTGCCCAGATGAGGGCCCAGCTGTGAAGCAATGCAAGCTGCTGTGGGGCCTTTGACCTTCTTTTGGATGTTCTGGGTCTCTCTGACCCAGCTGCAGTTTGTTAGGTAATTTTAGATTGCAAAGGGCCAGGCCTTTTATATGCGAAAGCCTCTACACACAGCTTGGTTGAGGTGGGGTCTCAGGGAATCAACAGGGCAGAGCAAACAGCTATGGCTGATCCTCAGCCCAGTTCTAAGAAGCCCTGGGTCTCAGTGTCCCATGGTAATTGCTGCAAGCACCTCTGGGAGAAAGCCGCCTCGAGTTCTGCCCAATGCCAGACAGTCCAGTTTCTCCTCGTATGAGTCTGGGTCCCCAGAGTCTTGCCCCGAACTGGAGTTCAGAGCAGTCAGGTGCTTGTGACTCCCTCTTGACTGAAAGAGACAACCGCATCCTCAGTTGCCAGACCTTTCCGCGCGCACCTCTGTACCTCTGCACTTTACTTCCGCACCTCCTCTGAGTCTCAGTGTGCTTTTCTCTTTCCTTCTAGTTGTAGAATTTCCACTCGGCCAGCCTTCCTGTGGTTCTGGGTGATGTCCGTTTTGTCTTTTAGTTGTTGTTTTGAAGTGGTTGTGTGAGGCAGCAACTTCAGGTGTTTACCTATGCCGCCATCTTGGTTTCTTCCCGTACTTACATCTTTAGTTCTTTCATATTTTCTGTGAAATTTTAAATCAATGTTAAGCAAACAAGGTATAGAGTCACTGATGTAAAATTATGTTTTCCCTAATCCTGAAAGAACTAAAATGTAAGCATTTTGAAGCAAAAGGAAACCAAAGCAAATTCCAAATTCTTAAAGATATAGATATTTTAAATGGATTTGTTCAGGTTATGTACTTGCAGTATAAGGACAGGTGTTATTTCCTTAAGAAGGAATTGAATAGTGGTACAAAATAATTTTCAAATTTCACCTTTGTAAGGCAATAAGCATTGCACATTCTGAAATATTCAGAGAAACCACATTAAAATTCAGTGTTATATGACATATCTGTACATATATTTATATTTCATGATGGTTATACTCTTGATTAACAAGTTATATTGAAAGTTTTTAAACATTTTATTAGCATCTAATCAAAGATTTACTGGAGGAAGAAATTTGTAAATAAAATAAAGCAAAAGCATTATCTATGTTTTTTATAATTTTATTGATTTCAGAGAGAGAGAGATAGAAACATCAGTGATGAGAGAGAATCATTGATTGACTGTCTTCTGCATGCCCCACACTGGGGGTCCATCTCAAAACCCAGCATGTGCCCTGACTGGCAATCAAACTGTGACCTCCTGGTTCATAGGTCAGTGCTCAACCACTGAACAACACCAGCCGGGCTGTGTGCTTCCCCTCTTCCCCAACACACCTCTGCCCAATCCATTAAAGATACATTCCTCTCTCAGGTGATATAACGATCTTTGAAACTGAATAGAAGTAACAATGCTTCCTTCCTGGAAACATAGCTCTTTCTTGTTGCATTGATCTGTAAGATCACTATTTGGTATCAACCGTTCATTCCCAGGTTTCTATTATTCCCACATGCTCAGGGGTATCCATGATCCTTGCCAGCTATAAGGAAGCCTGAACCACTGAACATGCGAGAAAAAATGGGTTTGGGACCTGAAGCTGAACTGCCAGGCAGGAATCCAGAGTAAAACAAACACAAATGGCCTACAGTTATGTGTTCTGTATAAAGCAGAGGCCATTTCTTATTTCTAGCTGAGAGTGTCTTCTGGACTTCCAGCCA
Source organism: Murina feae (assembly GCA_004026665.1). Classification (NCBI taxonomy): domain Eukaryota; kingdom Metazoa; phylum Chordata; class Mammalia; order Chiroptera; family Vespertilionidae; genus Murina; species Murina feae. The sequence goes on from PVJC01015915.1 coordinate 4,619, forward strand.
CTTTCAAATCAAATAATGTGTTGGCTGTGATACTGTCTCACAGGAAATAAAAGGAGAACAGGAAAGAATGAAAAGTGCACAAATGATGGAACCTCAGAAACAAGCGCAATCCCAAAGCTTTATATTGACAGTTTGCTTTAAGAGTTTTTCTCCATTTATAATATTTCTAATCCAAATAAAAAGTGGTATTCAAGATTAGCACATTGGTCAGGAATTCAAGTGAACTGATACACTAAGTGAACCATCTTTCTATGTCTTCAGTAAAGTAATCTCAGCAAGAACGGGGACTCTAGGATGCTTATATTTCTGGGAAACACTGGCAAGTAGTGGAGCTCTGGAGACAAATGGCTGCCTGAGTTCCCCTTTAGTCTAATTTTAACCTCTCTCTACAGGGAAGCCTGAAAGCCTAATACTACCTTGATAGTCAGCATTTCCTTTTCCATTTGTCCTTATGAGAAGCAGTTTTTCACTGTAATTCAGGGTCTTCTATGGAGTAGGATGCCAGGCTGATTTCTTTCCCAGGTTCTTGTGCAGATGGATTCGAAGAATGAAGCCACAGACAAAAGGTGGTAGGTGAGAAGTACAAAAACTATATTGCAAGCGGAAGAAACTTTATTGCAAGCAGATGCTCTCTCTAAAACCCCAATCCTAAGTTTCTACTCAGTCTTACCTGGGTAAGGAGAGATGGGGGGGTGGGTCCCCTAAGGAGGGGTGGCGCCGCTTTCTTTGTCTTACAAAGGCAGTGGCTCTTTGTCTGAACAAGATCCTTTCTAACTGGACTCTTCCCCAACTTAGGACCCCCGTGCTTTCCTCATTGGTTACTCTGCTAAGACCAAAGCCCACGTGGTGCCTCCGCTCCGTCTTTTCCTATATTCTGTGTCTTTTCTTTGTCTTTCAGATATTCATTTGATTTATCTATTGGTACCTAGTAACCTTGTCCTGCCACGCCTTGAGACTGAAACCACTGGCTTCTTTGCTCAAAAAAGTAAAGTGGCCCTCCCCCTTTTTTTTCTTTTTCCTCTTGGCCAGAGACTTATTACCCCAGCTGCTCAGGACAGAGATAACTTTGTCCTTGGTTTATGATTGTTTTAATGGCTCAGGCCAAGATGCCTCTGCCCTCTCTGGACCCCCTCCCTTACTGTCTTTAGCTAGTTAAGCCTTTTCGACAGCATCAGCATCATTTTTGGGGTATAGGTCTGATTATTTTCTTAAAATAAATCTCAGAAGTGGAACTGTTTGTTTTCGATATAATATCAAATTGTTTTCTAGAAATATTGTGCTTTTTGCATAGTTTTCCTAGTAATTTTATGAGTCTTTTTTTCCATACGTCTTTGTACAAAAAATGTACCATCAAAGGTTTTCTTGTATGGAAGAGATATTTAATTACTTAATTTGCAAATCTTATTTTGTGCATTAAGCTTCTTTTAAAAAAACACATATTCAACTTTATTTTGTTTTTGTCTTAGTATTGCTTCTAAAATGTCTCCTTTCACATAAAGCCATTTTGGAAATGTAATACTTCTCTGTCTGGTGAATCGATTAGCTCAAAACTTCTAAAAATATGTAACTTTTTTGGACTGCACATTCCCTCTCATTAATACCTACAAACACACCCAACTGGAATGTGAGCCTTGAAAAGGATCAATGAAAACACAGCAGGGGAAAAGGTTCTGCCAGAGAAACTTTGATGGGTGTTTTTACAAAGAAGCATGTCTATCTCATCTGAGCGCTCTATTCTGTAAAGGGCAGACAGACATTCCCCCCCAGGGCAATATTGATTTTGAATCTTAACCACAACCTTATTCCTAATCAGGATGTTGTTCTAGAAGAGTAATTTTCAGCCTTTTTCATCTCACGGCATACATGAACTAATTACTAAAATTCTGCAGCACACCAAAAAATATATACATTTTTTTGCCAATCTGACCAAAAAAAGGAGGTATAATTTTGATTCATTTACACCAGATGACTATTGTTGTGTTGCTGTTGTCATTTTTTTTTTTTAAATTGACAATCTAAGGGAAAAAAGATCAGTGTCCCTGACTAAGCAGTCAGGTATTGTATATTTTAAACATTCTTGCAGCACACCAGTGTGTCTGCTATGGTAGATTGGTTGACAATTGCTGTTCTAGAATTTTATTATGAATCTCCTTGGAAGAGAAATATGTTAGCCTCTGACCAGGCAAAGCAAGGTAAATTTAGTGGAAAATAAAACACAATAAATAAATCAAGGTTAAATACACTTTCCTTTATCTCCCAAATATAATTTTTTACCTTTTTCCTCCATTATTATTACTAGGGGCCCAGAGCACAAAAATCTGTGCACTCAGGGAGCGAGGGGGGGGGCATCCCTCAGCCTGATCTGCACCCTCTCCAATTGGGGAACCCTCGTGGCTGCTGGCTCCTAACCGCTCACCTGCCTACTGGCCTGATCCCCCTAACTGCTCTCCCCTGCCAGCCTGATCCTCCTAACTGCTGTCTGCCTGTCTGATAACCTGTAACTGCCTCTGCCTCAGCCCTGCCACCATGGCTTTGTCCAGAAGGACACCTGGAAGGTCATCTAGATGTTCAGTCTAATTTGCATATTATGTTTTTATTAGTATAGATGCCACCTTGTCTTAAAAATGCAGGTTGTTAGCAGGTTTTCCTATTGTGGAAGGGGAGCTTGCAGTAGCATCCTGGGTTCTGACCAGGGCCTATGCACTGGTGCTTTATCTCAGCAGATGAGATTCCTAGAAGAAGACTTTTGGATGTACCTTGAACATTTCTATCAATTTTTCCAAATCCTCCTCCAAAAATGCTGAACCACCTTAAACTCCCACCAGCAACCATGTTTGCGCCCTCTGTTCTACTTTGGTGCCAATATCATTGATTTCCCCCTAGAAGCTTCCCTCCCCTCAGCTGGGACTGCTTGGCACTTGAGCCAAACTCACTGTTCAGCCTGGGACTTGATTTCCCAAGATAGAATTATGGAGGGGGAAAAATAGTGTTCCTCTACCTTTCTGAGTTCTTAATGGAGGCCCTTGTAATGAAAGACAGATTACCAAGAGGAAAACAAAAGTTCATTAACATGTGTATCTCATGTATATGTGGGAGATCCCAGAGAAAAATGAATAACTCCCCAAGGTGGCTTAGAGTCCAGATTTAAATACCTTCTTCCTAGGGAAAGGGGATGGGATATCTTAGAGGAGAGTACATGAGTTTTAAGAAAGATGAGTGGGGGTGGGGGAGATAGTTTGTAACAAAGTTTGGGTGTGATGTCAACTTGAAGTCTCCTATGGCAGAAGTCAATCTTCACTGGCTGATGACACTTTTCCCATCAAGGGAACCTTTTAGGGGGGTCCGATTTTAGGCAGATCAGAAGACTGTAGTGAAAGCCTCTCCTTGCATTTGCTGTTTTTCAAGCATCTGCAGCTCAAGATCATCAATATAACAACACAGCATACATAGGGGTAGCGTGTTCTCTGACCTTCAGAATAAACCCAACAAAAGCTTGTTTCCTTTCTTAGATGATTTGCCACAGTAGTGTTATTCCCTGGAGACAGTATTCTGCCCAGACCTTCCTGGGAGTGGTCATAACATACCCTGTGCTTGTAGAAAAGTGTAGGCCATATCACTAAATAAATCAGGGTCAGTTTTCTCATCTTGTGGAAAGGAAGATAAAGTTATGATAGTTTACCTCCTTTTCCACAGGTTTCCTGCAGATTTGTGTCTCTGCTGTAGCCCCAGTGGCCCCAGCACCCCCGTGGCTGTGGGGCTTGGAGCTGCTGCGTGACAGGCCCACTTGAAGGTTTGTATCTTGGCTCCTGCCAGCTCCAGCCCCGCGATTTGAGCCTTGGACCACAGTGGCACCAGTGCCGAGGCAGGGCTCACAGCCATGGGGGTGTGGTCCAGCAGTCCTGCAGACTCGGTCACCGCGCCTCGGACCGCCACCACCTGCCATGCCCCTACCCCCGCCGCCCAAGAGGGAGAAAGAGCCACAGCACATCTGTGTTTTTTGTTGTTGTTGTTTGTTTGTTTTTTTAGTTCCTAGTGATTTTTATAAATATTTCCACCTGTCCTCAGTCCCTTCAGTCTCAACAAGAAGGTGAATGGTTCTGAGAACAGTTGTGAAGGTAGAGCTGGAGGGAGTCCAGTGGGAAGAGGCCCTTGGCAGGTTTTCACAGTGAGCAGCAGGTCAGCCCTGCCCGGCCTGGTGTGGGAAAAACCAGGGGCAGAGATATCAGCTTCAGGAGCTTCTGTCAAGAAGTTATTTTAAGCCACTTTCTTCAAGATGTTGCCAACAGTGCCAGCCAGGTAAGGGGCACATTGCTGGATGGCACAGAGCTGACAACCAAACAGCTGCTCTGCTGGAGGACAGCCAGCATGGCTTCCACACCGGGTGATCGGTGAGGACCAGTCAGCCACACAGAACACAGATGTGCCCTGGCTCTTTCTCCCTCTCGGGCGGACAAAGCCAGGCCCCTGGGTGGCAGGGACCCTCGTGGTCCTGCTGGGCCACAGACACACCTTTGGTGGGGAAGGAGCACACCACGCTGACCACGGCATCTCAGCCTGAGGGCTCGGCTGCCAGGCTGCTGCCGCCTTCCCTCTGAGGCTGGTGAAGAACTCATCCGCCAGCGACTGCTGTTGGGGCTGCGGATGCTGGGGCAGAAGCTGGCACAGTGGCTGCAAAGAGGGCATCCGTGTTGCTCAGTCAGGCTTGATGTTCCCTCCAGCGTCTTGGAGGAACCAGGGAAGAACCTGGCAGCCACTCGCCATCAGCCTGAGACGTCTGAGTCCTTGCAGCTTGGCTCCCTGGCAGCAAAGGGCATCTGGCTGTGCTCAGCATGACATTCCTACATGACTACAAAGGCTTATCCTGCTCATTCTTAAGTAGAAAGGGAGCCAAGGGTCCCTCCTTTCCTTGGATCTTGGAGCCCCGCCCTCGCCACCACTCCCCCCGCCCTGCTGCTGTTCATGCCACAGCCACCCCTGCTCACTCCATGGCTGCCAGCCTCTATCTTGGCTGGGTTAATTTGCATACAGCTGCTCTGATTGGCTGGTGGGTGTGGCTTGGCTGGTGGGCATGGCTTAGGCATCTCGGAGAGATGGTTAATTTCAATATTACTCTTTTATTAGAGTAGATTTTTAATCCTCACTCAAGCACATTTTTCTATTGATTTTTTAGAGAGAATAGAAGAGAGAGGGAAAAACAGAGAGAAATATCGATGTGAGAGAAGCACATCCATTGGTTGCTTCCTGCATGTACCCTGACCAGGGCCCAAGGTATGTGCAACCGAGGTACGTGGTCCTGACCAGAATCAAAACCAAGACCCTTCAGTCCACAGGCCGATGCTCTATCCACTGAGCAAAACCAGCTAGGGCCCAAATATAAATTTAATTAAAGCACAGATGATGCAGAGTCCTGTGTTTATTTTTTGAAATAATTTAAACATTTATAAAAGATATTTTCAATATTTAAAATGTGGTTGAAGACAGAATAGGGGATCCTAATCTGAAGAGTCAATAGTTGAAACAATAGTAGTAAACTCTGATATTAGAGTGGTTATAAGGGTCATTCCACCAGCTAAATGTAATTTTAAATCTTTCCCCAGTGGATAAAGTGTTAAAGAGTTAGTAAAAAGCAACAGAAGAAAAACTTCTATCTGAATAATATTTTCTTCTTCTTCAGGGAACCAAATTCACACGGCAGTCACTTATCTGAAAAATATACACACACAAAAAACACAGGTATTTGCTATTCCCCAAAGAGAAGCAAGAGACAGAGTGTTTGATATTGAAGGGGGCCAAAGTTTTGCCACCTTGAAGCTGCCTTTGGGATATTGACTTTAAGCTGGCTATTAAACAAGAGAGTTCAAAGGAACCTTCCATCCTCTCCCCTCTTTTCTGCCTGAAATTCAGATGGGAAACCCTGCCTCAAGAGGAATGGATAGGATATTCACCTTAGCCTAATTGGAATTAAGTATGGTAGCCTGGAAGGGTTACATCGCCACTGTGCCCCATTGTTTCTGAGTCGCCAGCAAGAATATGCTTGCTACATGCATTCGGCTCTTCCTCAGCTTCTGAAATCTAATACCTGTCTCCACTTTTCTCCATCCAAAATGCCACATATACCAAATGTCGCCTTACTGTCTTTGGAATATTCGTGCATTTGTAAACTGCCATGACCATGGATTGAATTTGATTGTGTCTTGTTAATCTGTTTCTGTTAATTTAATTATTAGCCCAGCTAGAAGAACTTAGAAAGTGGGAGGAAAAGTATCATTTTTTTTTTAGCTTCTACAGAATCTAAATCAAGCTGTTGTACCTCAGAGAGAAAAAGAAAGGTCAGTGTTTAGAAATATAGAAAAACAAATATCTCCTAATGTACTTAGAAACCTAAGTTTCTTCTTAGATAAGCAAGAAAAGCTCAAACCCTCTAAAATGACTATGACCCCTTAAAAGGACATTTGGCCAGTCCCTTCTGCTAGATGAGCTGGGCATATCCTATGGGCCACACGGGCTGTTGTGACCACATGCCAGCTTTCTGCCCGGTCTTTACTACCATGACCTTCCCTCAGGTTGTAGAGCCAGCGATTATTCAGTTTCAGAAGTTGAATAATCAAAATTAGTGAAAGTACAACCTTTGAATTCTTCTTGACATTTATCTGAAGCTCCTTTAGAGTAAAGCAATGGTCTATTTCTATCAATTTGCATGAGCAGCTGTAACTTAAAATTCAAATAATTAAACTATCTGAGCCAGGAATCTCTATTGCTTTTGTTTATCTATTTTTTTCTCACACTATAACTGCATGATATACAGGCAAAAGCTAACAAAATAGGTTGTAATGAACCACTTACAATAGTAAATTTGGGAGACAGCAGATAGGCTCCTGCAACTAAATATTTAACAACATGCTAAACAATAAAATTCTAGGCCAATAGGTTGAATGTCCTAGGGACATGAATATCATCATTATAACATTTTTTGTTGCTTGTAGAATACATAGAAAAGTAATTTTAGAGAATTCAGTTAAAGCAAAAGTTTAGTATATTATTGATATAAACATTTATAATTATATTTGCTTAGAATCCGTATTCTCTTTTGGTTATTTGAAATGGATATTATGGTGCTATAAAAACTTGAAATGGCTTAGACAACTGCAGTGGATTCAAAGGAAATCAATACACACAGTGTTGAATTTTACCCAATAGAAAAATAGTCTTTTGATACTTAATTGTACACAAAGCACAAGTCAGGCAGAAAAAAAGAGCATCAATTACTTCGGCTGATTTACCAGGACAAGAAAATAACTTCACTTAGGTCTCCCATCTGTCTGAATGGTAGAAAACCACCACCTGCTTCCTTACAAGATGATTGCCCTCATTAATTGTCACCATTTTCATTTGGAAACCCCCATTCAGCTGTCCTTTTTCCAGGCACAAAATAATAAACCACTGATACCATGGTCAAAATAAATTCCTTATTGAGGTGACACTGACTAGAGACAGCTGTCAAGAGGCAATCATGGTGGGTTGCTTGCTTTTCACTGCCTTGTATCTTGGTGACACAAATGAGCTGAAGGGTTTTCTAAAATAGAGCATTAATAGCACTTGCTTTATAGTCATGCTTCTGATAAATTGATAACAAGGCTGCTTAATAACTAAGGCTAATACCGCGGTTAATGCAATCATTCTTTGAAATACCGCTAGGAGGTGCTGTCCTCCACTAGGAGGTGCTGTTCTTCCCTCACCACAATGGATGAGGTGTTTGCAGAGGACTGCATTCTTTTAGGAACTTCACATACTTAAATCTTTACAACTATAGGCTGTGGAATTAAAAAAACAAACAAAGCCACATTACAATGATAATTTAAAAAATGATTATTTCCAAATCAGATGTCTTCTAATCTAATAAAAGAGTAATATGCAAATTAACCCTCACTCCGAGATACCTAAGCCATGCCCACTAGCCAATCAGAGCGAGTATACGCAAATTAACCCAGCCAAGATGGTGGTTAGTTTGCATACAAAGGCGCAGAGTGAAGACTGAAGACAGCCTAGAAGGAAGCCAAGTGCTGCAGAAGGAAGCCAAGCGGCAGAGAAGGGAGGGATCAAGGCAGTGGAGATGGGAGGGAGCAAAGTGGGGGAGTTGGGAGGGAGCAAGGCAGGAGAGATGGGAGGAAGCGAGACAGTGGAGAAGGGAGCGAAGCCTGCCTCAACAGGCTTCATTCTCTGCTTTGCTCTGGCTCAGGAAACTCTATTCTTGCAGGAATAGGCTGAGGAAGCCCTATTCTTGCAGGAATCTTCCTGCAATGGGCCTCTAGTTTGATTATAAATAGTTTCTTTTAGGGCATAATGCTAAATGACAATTTTGTACACACACACACATACACACACAATATTTAACATTGAAGAGTCTTAACTTTGTCCCTCAATGGGCAGAGCCAATTTTGAAAGTGGAAGTGTCAATAAATGGAACTGCAAAGGTTCTTAGAAATGTATACTTATTTTGAGCCTTCAGCTATTTCCTCAGGCATTTGTTTTTTTAATTAAAGTGGGAGTTTATCGTAGACCTAGACCTTCCATCCAAGAATGAGTGGCTCATGCCCCCGCAGAATGTTGTAGCCTGTTCCTTACAGGAATTATTTAAAGATAGCCTATTGCAACTTGGAAAGATTTTGATGTACTTTTGTTTTTGAGACAGTTGTTTTAAAATATTAAAAAAAACACACAGAGAAAATGAACTCTTTAGTTCAGTACAATTCAGAGAAAGAGGAAAAAGTGGAGTTTCAGAGCAAAGGAATAATGCATCTTGTTTAGGTTATCATGTTCCCACACATATAAAGAAAGAATTTCACTCCATGACACAGGAACCTTGAATGGTAGCTCAGAAATGGTGATAGCAGATACTGAAACTAACAAAAAATATTGCTTGTCCTTGATTATTCTGTGCCGGAATGAATAGAATCCACTTGAAGGATAAGGAAAAGAACTTTATAGGAAAGGAACTAAATGTACTAAACAGACATTCAAAATCCCTCCTTATTTTTAAGTGAATAACCTTTATTGTCAGACTTTCTTTGAGCCAACCAATAAGGATTTTGCATGTGTTCTTAAAGAATAAGGCAAATTCTTTTCTTTGTAGGTAAATTTAGTTGGCTTAAGTCTTTACAACTTTTTTAATATAAAAGTAAAACTCCTAGAAAATGTAACATTTCAAAATGTCTTTGTCCCCAAATGTAGTGTCAATAGGATGCACCCAGCTATTAAAAGTTATCATCTTTGCTTACCTGCTTTCATAACTTTATTTTTTTTTCTGGTTACAGATGCTGATTTATTTATAGTTACCTTCTTTACACTTCCATTTTAAACTTGCTGTAAAAAATGTGTGTATTTTATTAAAGCTCCAGCATTCAATGTCAGAGCTTTTTAAAGATTTGTTCAGGTGTTAGGCTTTTCTGGTAAGGCAACATTTTCCCTCATATTCTACATGGTTACATTGCAATCAATCCAGACGAGTACAAGCTAACCTTCAAAGAAATAGTTTTAACTTAAATCTTTAAAAAAGGTACAGATTTCAAAAATGCCTTTATATTACTCTAAAAACAGCCTTGGAGTCAACTTTCTAAGGATGGTTTATAAATTTAGTTATTTGCAGGCTGTGTATCCTATATAATAAAAGGGTAATATGCAAATTGACCCTTAAGGGCAAAATGACCGGTTGCTATGACAAGCACTGACCACCAGGGGCAGACACTCAATGCAGGAGCTGCCCCCTGATGATCAGCGGGTTTCCACAGGGGGAGCGCTGCTCAGGTAGAAGCTGGCTCATGGCTAGCCAGTGCAGCCGCAGTGGCAGGAACCTCTCCTGCCTCCACGGCCGCACTAAGGATGTCCAACTAACGGCTTAGGCTTGCCCCGGGGGGGAGCGGGCCTAAGCTGGAAGGTGGACATCTCCTGAGGGCTCCTGAACTGCGAGGGGGTGCAGGCCGAGCTGAGGGACCCCCCTGAGTGCATGAATTTTTGTGCACCAGGTCTCTAGTCTGTTTATACTATGGCAGACACAGAATGCAGACTTTGCAGCAGGTGAAACAAAACTGAGTCAAAATATGGTTTTTGAAAAATGACAAAGACAGGACAATCCTGTCTAAGAAAGATAATCCAGAAATGAAATATAAAGTTAAATTTACCATTGGTTTTATACTATGCACCAATATCCAGATCCCTGAACTTACAGAATACATGGTAACTGGAATGAGAAAAGAGGAAGGAGGTGGCTGACAAAGATGAAGAAAGTGAAGAATTAGAAATTTGATTCACTGAAAACCAGGTGAAGAACTTGGAATGCTATACCTTTAAATTTAGGTTTAGAGGATTTGCGTTCACATGAAAGACTTGTTCTAAGCTTAGTAGGGATGATCAAGTCAATACATGACACATTTATCCATTTTTGTAGTTCTAGCTGCACACAAAAATCCTACTGCGACAAAACACGAAATAGAGTCTAATTTTTTTTTCCATTTTAAAGACCAATGTTTTAAGAGAATGCTGTTTGTGAAGTTTCTGAACTATTTATATTCATAGGAGACTATCTCCTGTTTTTCTGATCAATATCTCTCAGTAGAAATGATTTCAGAACCCTTTGAAAGAGAATATTTTAAACTGTTAAAATACTCTGTTGTCAATCAACTACATAATACCAGAAGATGGTTTTTAAGTTGTATACCTGCAGAAAGCACATGCAAGCTTCAGTTCATTGTATAAGTTCATGTGGGCTGGAAAAGTATTTTTAAATTTAGTTTTGTTGTTTCTGAAAAGTCATCAGATCACTAGTGATTTGGTTATAATCTAAAGAATAGTATCTATAATAATAAAAGTGTAATATGCTAAGTAGACCGGATGTCCTTCTGGATAACCTTCTGGATGAAGCTGCAGCAGCAGGCACCAAGGCAGAGGTGACTGTGGCAGCAGCGAGGGCCGAGCCTCTTGCTTGAATTTCGTGCATCAAACCTCTAGTATTTAAATGATTCAGAGTTCTCTGTGTAACATGTAGGAACATGAAATATAAATAAAATCTTTTTCTATTGGACCTTATTAGTACTAAAATAAATATATGACAACATAATTAAAAGGTTAGAAACATGGTTATTGTGTATATAAAAGTGACTTTATTTAATCATTTTAATTTTAAACATAATAAAGGAAGTAAATATTTAAAATACAATCACTTCAAACTAAGATAATTTTATTAATCATAGCCATGAAGATTCTTTCTTAAAAACAAAGTCAATTTATCAAATATTTGTGATTTTATTAGCTTCAGTGCTAACTACTATTGTAATTTTACTTTTGTGGTATTTCTGTCACAGACTCATATCAAAAGATAATTGGATTAAGTTGGGTGTTAAAAAACTTAACTTTCACTGAAATGCTTAAGCTATTTTTAGGGGTTATGTAGAAAGTTAGCAACATGAGCGACATTAAAATCAAAAGGTTTTAGGAAAAGTTAGCTTCTCCATACAGACACAGTCACCAATTTTTAATTTATGATATGGGAACTAGTTTACCTGGGAAACCCACTGAACAAAAATTATCCTTTGTTTGCAACATTGAGGAAAAGGATGACTGATAATAAATATGCCTCTAGGTTGTCAAAATATTTAGATAAAAGAGTGACAATCCCAGCCCATTTTCTGGCAATTTTATCAGTTGTGACAACCCTGATGCCCTTAGAGTGGCTCATTGGAAGCTCCATGTTCTGATGGACATTATTTTAAACTAGAGGCCCAGTGCACAAAAATTCGTGCACTCAGGTGGGTACCTCAGCCCTGCCTGCATCCTCTCGCTATCCAGGAGCCCTCAGGGGATGTCTGACTAATGGCTTAAGCATGCTCTTTGCTGTTAGTCAGACATCCCTAGCATTGCTATGGAGGCGGGAGAGGCTCCCGCCACCACCACTGCATTGGCCAGCCATAAGCCAGCTTCTGGCTGAGTGGCACTCTTCCTGTGGAAGCCCACTGACCATCAGGGACAGCTCCTGCATGGAGCATCTACCCCCTGGTGGTCAGTGTGCATTTTGTGACTGGTTATTCCTGATCATTCTGCTGTTAAGGTCAATTTGCATATTACCCTTTTATTATATAGGATTAGGGGCCTGGTGCACAAAAATTTGTGCCCTCGGGGGGTCCCTCAGCCCAGCCTGTGACCTCTTGTAGTCTGGGACCCCTCAGGGGATGTCCACCTGCTGGCGTGCCTGGCCAGCCTGGGTGAAGGGCTGAGGGCCATTTTCAGGCTGCCCACAGCTCCCATTCACCCAATGTCCCAGCAAGGCTGGCTGGAATCAGGTTTCTGGAGTTTGTTTGTATTCTATAATTGAAACTTTGTTGCTTTGAGTTGAGGCCTAGGCAGACAACAAAGCCTCCTGTTTGCTTCAGCTCCGTGGCTTCTATAACTGAAACATTGTTGCCTTGAGCAGGGACCTGGCTGGCTTAGGCAGGCAGTTTCAACTCCATCGCTGGTGCAATGGTAGCCTCCTGTTTGCTGTAGCTCCATGGCTGCTGGCCACCATCTTGGCTGGGTTAATTTGCATACAGCCACGCTGATTGGCTAGTGGGCATGGCTTAGCTGGTGGGCGTGGCTTAGATGTCTCGGAGTGATGGTTAATTTGCATATTACTCTTTTATTAGATTAGGTTCTCTAAAGAGCCCCCATACACATACTGCACTGCCAACAGAACCTTATTAGAAGTTATGGGGTGATCACAAGGTGCAGTCTGGGTTTAACAACACATTTTCCCCACTCCATTTTCTCCAGTGGCCCACACACAGGGTCTCCTAGATTTGAGGGGTGACTGGGCTGTTTCATCATCAGCCATTTCTCCTGATGACCTCCCGTTGACCTTGCACCTGCTGGAGTGACTACATGTAAACTTCAGATTAATCCATCTCTATCTTTAATTCCTTTCCTCTCAGATAGTTTTCAGCTATGTCTTCCAGCCATTGTCTCTCAGAAGTTGGAGGAGCTTTGTGGGTCCTTCCTGCTTTGGAGGTAACACCAGGGCAGAACCAGGGAGGAACGTGTCTCCCCTGCCCAGATGAGCTCCAAGGACAAGCTCTTTCATTCATCACTGTCACCTGTCCAGCCCTGCTACTGGCAACCTGCTAGCTTTGCTGTTCCACAAAGGGACTTATTTACGTTCCTTCTCCTGGAACCAGTGGGAGCCCCAACAAACGGGCTGGCCACTCTGTTTCTGGTGAAGAGGGAAGTTGGCCCAGGGGTGCTGAGCAGCATCTGTATGTCACAGAGCACAGAGCACAGAGCACAGAGCTGCTGGGGTTCACACGTCTCCCTCATTGCCACTGCCTAGGGTGGGCGAGGGAGGCAATTCTCAATTCTGTTATCTTCTTTAGCATAAGCTCAAAGATATCCCCTCACAAGCCTGGTTTGGAGGAAACTTTTCATCAACACAAACATTTCTAAGCTGGTGGGAGGAGGGGATATTGCCTTTATAGAGTCCCAAACCTAAGCACTTTCATAGTGAAGACATGAACTCTGTCATGAAAACATCCCTTCATCCTTTAAATGCAGACATTGCCTCTAAGGCTTTATTCTACATTCTCACACTTTCCCTCACTACTTCAGGCTGTCGTTTACATGCTTCTGCCCTTCTCTCGCTCTTCTTCTCTCCTTCCCCGTCCTTTCTTTTAGAGCTTCATTTTCATAAACAAAGCTAAGTGTATATAGATATTGAGGAGGCGTGATAAAGGTTACTTTTAGAGTGACATTTTTTAGAATGAACATAAATAACGATATTTCACTTTTATTAAGCACAAAGAGAGGTCCAGATATTTTTCTTATGCAGTATATTTTAGCAACACTGTTTCTACAACAGGAGAAAGAGTATTTTTTTTTTTTTTGGAAGGAATTCAGGTTCTAATGCAGATGCCATGAACAAAGTTTTTAAATTAGTAGTGGAATAGTTCATTATTAGATTAGAGCTGGGGGATTTTGTGTTCTCAGTTTCTTCCCTGGTGTATTCACAAGGGATAGGAGATCAGTGTTCTGAGCAGAGATGCCAGGTGTGTGATGAGAACATAAAATTTCCTTTTTAACTCCATGAAATTGATTTAAAAGGACATAGTTGCTTTTCTGAAATTTAGAGAAATGACTCAGAGAAACTAAAAATACCAACTCCCTTCGATAATGCTTTACTTTCTTTCATGGCAGGTCTGCTTCCCCCAGGAACATCTTTTTATGCTCAGAAAGCCTCAAGAATGTGCTCTATTAATATCTACTTGAAAAAAAATCTATCATGATAAAAAGTGTAATAAATAAGCAAATGCATGTAACAATAATGGGCTTTTTAAAAGTAGAAATTGAAAGAAAGAAAATAAAGTGTATTGATTAACCAAGACTTCCCAAACAAAAATCTAACATAACTTTTTCAATATTTTATAATTTAATTATCCATATACTAGAGGCCTGGTGCACAGATTCATGTTCCAGTGGGGTACCTCCCCTTGGCTTGTACCCTTTTGTAATCTGAGACCCTTGGGGAATGTTGGACTGCCAGTTTTGGCCTGAGGCTTAGTCTGCGAGAATTGGGCTGAAACTGGCAGTCTGACATCCCCCAAGGGATGTAGTAGTGTGCTAAGTGGCCAGGGAGGAACGGTAACCCAGATCAAGACACCACACTGCTCCCACTCATCCTGGCACTGCTGTGCCTGCCACTGTGGCCACTGCTTGGTAGGAGGCGGGAGAGACTCACACTACCACAGCTGCGCTCGCCAACTATGAGCCCAGTGTCTGGCACCTGTTGGTCAACTAAGCAGCGCTCCTGTTGTGGGAGCACATTGACCACCAGGAGGCAGCTCCTGTGCTGAGCGCCTGCCCCCTGGTGGTAAGTGCATGTCATAGTGACTGGTTGGCCAGTTGTTCAGTTGTTTGGTCACTTAGGCTTGTATACATACTAGGGCCCAGTGCACAAATTTGTGCACCTTGAAAGGAGCTATGGGCCATGAGGCTGTGGTAGGTACAGGAGCGGATCCCGGCCCATCCTCCACATCCCTTAAAGTTTCCCCCCCCCCCCCGCCATGGCCCCTGGTTTCCTGTCTGCCAGCAGCCTCGTTCCCACTGCGGCCGCTCCCACATGCTGACAGCACTGGCCCTGCTCGCATCCACTGACAGCACTGAGCAATTGGGCCCCTAAGGAGCAGGGGGAGGTGGAGAAGCTCTCAGGAGCGATCAGGCCAGCAGCTGCTGCTCACACCTGCTGATGGCGCTGAGTGATGGGGACCGGCGCCGAGTACCAGCAGTGGGTGTGAGCGGGGCCAGTGCTGGCAGTGGATACAAGTGGCTGCTCTGGTGCTTGCAGCGGGTATGAGTGGAGTTGGCACTGGCAGCAGGTGCAAGTGCTGGGTGGGACTGCAGTGCGTGGAAGCAAAGAATTTTTAGTAACCACCAGAGGCTTGCCCCAATGACAATGACTGGTGCCTCACCTTGGTCTGATGCCCCTGCTCACATGCTCCACTATCCTGCTGCAGCCAACACCTGCCATGTTCCGCACGTGCCGCCTGGAGGTCAGCACACATCACAGCAATGGGTTGTTTGGTTGTTTGGTTCTTCCAGTTGTTCCACCATTCAGTCTATTTGCATATTAGCATTGTATTATATATACTAGGGGCCCAATGCACAAAAATTTGTGCACTTGCGGTGTCCCTCAGCCCGGCCTGTGCCCTCTCGCAGTCTGGGACCCCACAGAGGATGTCCACCTGCTGGCATGCCTGGCAAGCCTGAGTGAGGGGCTGAGGGCTGTTTGCAGCATGGCCAAGCCCCCCAGTGTGGACCCTCACCCATTGGTGTGTGGCCAGCCTTAGTGAGGGGCTGAAGGCTGTTTTCAGGCTACCCATAGTCCCTCCAGGGTTTGAGTCCCTTCTAGGGTGCCTGGGCAGCCTGGGTGGGGGTCTGCAGGCCATTATCAAGCTGCCCACAGTCCCTTCAGGGTTTGAGTCCCTACTGGAGTGCCTGGGAAGCCTGGGTGCAGGGCTGAGGGCCATTTTTAGGTTTTCAGGCTGCCCACAGCTCCCATTGACCCAACGTCCCAGCAAGGCTGGCTGGAATAAGGTTTCTGGGGTTTATTTATCTTCTATAATTGATACACTGTTGCTTTAAGCCGAGGCCTATGAAGGTAATGAAGCCTCCTGTTGGCTTCAGCTCCGTGGCTTCTATAATTGAAAGAATGTTGCTTTAGTAGAGGCCCAGCCAGCCTAGGCAGGCAGTTTCCTCCATCACTGGTGCAACGGAAGCCTCCTGTTTACTCCAGCTTTGTGACTCCCGACCTCCATCTTGGCTGGATTAATTTGCATACAGCCACTCTTATTGGCTGGTGGGCGTGGCTTAGGCATCCCGAAGAAATGGTCGATTTCAATATTACACTTTTATTAGATTAGATATATAATGTCTAAGAGTTCTGCTAACTCTGTTTACTAGGCTTTCATAAGGAAAAACTATCTCTTTTTCAGTTTATTTTTATGTTTAATGTCTTCCTAGATTTTATCATCAAAAGATGACATGCCCACTGCTCACAGCAGCTGCAATTCATTAGCCTAATGGATTAGAATTGTAGGTTGCCTTAGGAATTGTCTATTGTGTCCTGAAATCAAATATAAACCCTACTGTGAAGTCTTGACACTATTAAATGTGAAAAATACAATGTGTTCAAGAAGATGTTAAGAAAAGAGATGGAGGGCATTTGACTAACCAACCAAGTCATAGGAAGTTTGTACCAAAACAGAAAATACTGTGTTTTCGTGTTTTTAACAGAGCAGTCAATGACCGCCTGTCATTTAACACCCAACAGCGCTGGATGAATAGTGGGTGCCAACAATAATTACCCCTTTCTTACCAAACACTGGCCACAGACTACAGGGTTGAATATACATCATATTCTTATTCAAAATTCCTCCCATGAATGCATTTATTCACTCAACAAAAACATGTGAGCGCCTGCCCGGTTCCACATGCTGAGAGAGCACAAGGTTGATAGACATGTCAGAGCTGGCGAGTGACTAATCAGGAGAACTCTCACTGCTCGTCACATTGTCGTTTGTTCTCAACTCTTTTCCTCGTCCCAGGGCGCCATTATTCCCCAGGCAGCACCTGCAGTCTGGAGAGTTCTCTGGTTGGGGTCAGGTCTTGCGAGGAGCAGTTTGTGCTTTGTCATTCCTGAGTGCAGTGTTGACACAGAAAGTGAGGATGGAAAACTCCAGCTGGGACACCTGATGTTGGCATGGGTAGCGGCTGCCCAGTAAGGTGAGCTGCCTATTGAGGGGTGGTACAGTAGAGGGACTCACAGGGGGCTCGTGTGCGTCTAACTTGGAGGGGGGTAGTCACCGCTGTCACTGCTTAGATGGACAGTGTTGAGGTCCCTGACTCGTGTCTCCAAACCCGCAGAGATAATGTCACCCTGAGAGATCATTTGTGACATGTCCTGTCTCTCTATCTTCCTTTGTGTTTCATGGATGTATCTGAGGATAGCTTTCTCCTACAGAAATATCTAAGTCATTTATATATAAAATAAAATATATATTTAAATACAATGCTCAGTTTCATAAGTATTACCTTTTCAGATAAGAAAAGCCATAACAAAACTCTAAGTCTATGGGAGATGTTACTCTGAAATACATATCTCAGAAAGCGATCAGGAAATAGGAAACAAATTAGACACAAGGCCACCATTATTCAAAAGTTAAATATAAGTCTTAACTTTTATAAGCGAAATACTAACTTTTTAATCTAAATATCTTAGAAAACAAAGAGTCGAACCATAGTACGCCAACATTTAATCTTCATCTAGGAGAAAGCGTCTCTGAGTTAAGTTTTCCACGGGCGAACAGAGAGCGCTTTGGTCTCGTCTGTCTTAGTTTTTCTGCCTTTCCCGTGCTCTGTCTCATGTAGACATTTTTATTCACCCACATAAAGAGAATTCATATATTTATTTAGTCTAATTATGTGTACTAATATTTCTTACATACTTAGGGCTGTGCTAGGTGTAGAGAAAAAATACACAGAATACTTGTTCCTGACCTCCAGCCTGTTCATTTGGAAGATGGAACATCCATTCATTCATTCACTTCAACAGACAATTGTTGAGTGCTTCTGCTGAGCCAACGATGCATGCATGTGTTAGGTAAATGAAGAGTAAGTGAAGGACTCAGCAGGATGGAGTGGGTCAGGGAACTGGAGAAATGGTGACAAGGGGAGAAGATAGATGAAGCAGGAGAAAGATGAGGGCGCTGAAGGACTAAGATATTGCAGAAGGTACAGTCCAGGTACAGGCCAGGAAGGCAGAAACCAGAGTAGAAGCAATCAGCAGTTTCACCTGGAGAGGACGTGCTGCGTCAGTGACAGCCTAGAGTGGGGCTGGGAAATTATAATACAAATAAATAATACATTAATTAATCCATAATAATACATGTCTAAGCTCTGTCTCATGTGCTCACAACTATAAACCCGTGTTTGCCCACCACTGTATTTACACACAAATATAAATATATATCACATATATAACACAGCACACACAAAATTTAACTTAATTTTGGATAATTTTGAGGGCTGAAATTACAGTTTGTCTCTTCCAGGGGGCATTAGAGTTTTGTGTCTGCCATAGCTAGAGGCCCACTCCTCTCCTGGGATCTGTTTAGCTACCTTCAGGAGTCTTGGTTTAATGCAAATATCTCAGATTCAGCTTGCAAACATTTACAGGTCTATGGTTTAGTCCTTAGTCATGCCTGCCCACTTCCTCTGGTCCTTCCTCCTCAAACTTCCTGTCCCATTTTCTGCCAAGTGGTTTGTGGTCGTGTTCCTTTGAAGAGTTCTTTTACTTTCATTAAGACCAGAAATTTATTGAAATTTGCATTTGCTATGACTATTCCAACGGCATTAAACTGCATTTAATTGGTACACAAATGCCAAATTAAATCAGTCACGTAAATGTTGCATAGAACACTTACATTCATTGCATTTTATGATGTATGTACAGTATATCAATTAGAAAATGCAATGGCAATTGTGACATTCCCACTGGAAAAAAGTGATGAAATGCAAACATTTTTACTAAAGGTAACACTGGTCATTATCTTTTGTATGTCTTATAATTCCTCATATAAGAAAATAATTTGCTTTTAGAAAAAAGAATATGGCTCACTACTCTATTGCTTTTCATTAATTCCATATTCATTTTTTGTGCAACAAACTCACCCAGTAAGTTTTCTTTGGAAAATTCCTAATCTGTAAACTATTACTTATTTTGCATTTTATATCACAAGACAAACTTTTAAATGGCTCATGAAACTAATAAACCTAACTGATTAAATATTCACTCAGATTTATGAGTCTGATTAGGCAATGAGCATGCTACACACAAATCACTTTGTGCTGCTAGGGTTCATTTAAGGCATCTCTGTGATATCCATAAACGAATATTGGTTTTTCATTATTGCAGCGCTTTGCTAAAAAATACCCAAAGAGTATATAAACAGAGAGCTGTTTAATTTCTCACAAAAATCCTCCCAGCCTCTATGTACTGGGTGCACTTTGAAGCAGCCAATCTTGGCCAATACCTCATGGTTTTCAGGGAAGTGGAGAGTGCTGTGAAACCGCTGAGCTATCCATAGTCATTGTTTCCGAATTCCTTTACCTTAGAGTATTTAAAATGGCTGAATATGAGAACCAGATTGTATATGAGAAAATAATAAGACAAAATAAATCAATTCCAAAGATGTATTGGATAAGCAAGAATGAGATTACAGAGCAGCCAAACCAAGTATCCGCTCTCTCCTCTGGGCACTGTTCCTCATAGCCACTCTGGAACCATGCTGCCTTCCTGACAGGTGGCTGTATGTCACTGGACAAGCCTCCAAGGCCTCATTCCATCAGTTCATCAGTCCCAAGCACAGTCCTAGGTTGTCTTCCTTCTGTTCTCTGCTTTGCCTGCAACGCTGTCTTTCACCTGATGACCGCGGATGGCTCTCAGACTGTTCACTTGACAAGATACTGCCACCAGGACACTTGTTTCAAAACTCCCTTTCACATCCTTACCATTTACTTGTCCAGAATTCCATTAACACAGGATTATGGCATCATGGTGCACTCAGGACTGAAGGCTTAGGGATAACAGAGGCAGTTTCAACAGGGGAAGATACAACTTGAAACTGGATGAATATAGAAACATAACTGTTTCGATAGTTCCAAGGAAAAAGTGTACATCCAGGTCCATGCTCACGTGCACACACACACACACACACACACACACACACACACACCCCTTGCTTGTTTGCTTCAGCATTAATCCTCCCTCTCCAAGAGGCTCATCCATCCATCCTTCCAAGGCAAATCTCCAAACTCCTTTGGAAAACCCCCATCTATTACTAAAAGGAAGTGATTTCACTTTAGGACTCCTTGCTTCTTGATATTGTAACAATCCAAACAGAAATAACTCACAAAATCAACCTTTCAGGGACTACTCAGTTGATAATGAAACCCTAGGGGTGATCTATATTAAGCTTATTTAAATTAATTAGCTTTGGGTTACTTTGCTAGGGTTGACATCCCTTGTCTTTCTGCTGAAAAATATCCAGTAGATCAATCTTAGGAAACACACACACACACACACACTTAAAGAAACACTACTAATATGAGTCAGTATGATTTAATTGCAGGTTAAGGAAGATAGCTTTTTGTTAACTATAATGTCAAATTCCCAGATACTCCTAGATTGAAGGTTATAGCATTTTCTCCTTTCCTTTCTCTTTTTATCCAGAATAGCTCTAAAAATAATCCAATTGTAAAAAACTAGAGGCCCAGTGCATGAAATTCATGCACTTGGGGGGGGGGGGGCGGATTGTTCCTCAGCCCATCCTGCATTCTCTCCAATCTGGGACCCCTCGAGGGATGTCTGACTGCCTAAATGGGCAGTTGGACATCCATCTCACAGTCCAGGACTGCTGGCTCCCAACCGCTCACCTGCCTGGCAGCCTGATCACCCCCTAACCACTCCTCTGCCATTCTGATCGATGCCTAACTGCTCCCCTGCTGGCCCAACTGCCCCCAAATGCCCTCCCCTGCTGGCCCAACTGCCCCCAACTGCCCTCCCCTGCTGGCCCAGTGACCCCTAACTGCCCTCCCCTGCTGGCCTGATCACCCACAACTTCTCTCCCTGTAGGCCATCTTGTGGTGGCCATCTTGTGTCCATATGGGGGTGGCTGTCTTGTGTGTTGGAGTAATGGTCAATTTGCATACTGGTCATGACTAATTAGCATATTCAGTTGTGACTGTGAGGGCGTCATGATCAATTTGCATATTACCCTTTTATTAGTATAGATGTTTACTAGTTACTCTCATTAATGGTCATCTTTAGTTATACAAAGATTTGGCAGGAGATTTATCTTAACTTCCCTCACCAATTCAGGAAATATGGAGACATAATATAGACTTTATAACCTCTTCCCCGCCCCCCTCCTCACCCCTGAGAAAATCTTCAGGGTAGGGAAACTGATTTCAGTTATATGTGGATTACAGATATTACTCTCAAGTGTTTATAATCTTCTGGGATTGAAAGCATGTTAACTGTCTGCTTGTTACCAGGATATTGGTTCAGAATTGATTCAAACTTCTTCCTAAAGCAAGAGAAAATTTTAGAAGATATTCTGTGGTTAGGTTGGTAAAGTACTTGGGCACAAAGAACCATACTTTCAAAAAGATTTATGACAACAAATGATCAATTATAAAAAAAATACATTATGGCTCATAATGTCTAATGCTCATACCCGTTCCCATTGTGCTCTGTTAATTTAATTATGTCGATAATGGAAGATGAGTTCAATGTTTTCATGGTTTAGCCACATAAGGGTTGTGAATGCACCCTTAGTTTGCAATAGCTTTTTTTTTGTTTGTTTATTTCCAAATAAAAGTGGTCTGGAATGGTCTGAATGGCATTTAGGACACCGGATGGCCATGACCACTGTTTCTTAATTAATTTCTCTGCCAACGAAGCATTAAGAAACTGTGAGTAATTTAGCCTTGGTCAACACAAATCAAAGACAGTGAGGACATTGGAAATTATTCAAATTATATGAATTAATTTTCTAAATCAGAAAACTTAACCTCCAAGTAGCTCTTTCATTGTTTTGTCTATGGAAATAATGAACTTGATGATTCAGTACTAATGATTTTGTCAGTGGTGGAGAAAACAGTTGGCAAACTCTCCAGCTACTCGGATCCAGTTAATACTGTACTTTAAACCAAATATTTAGGGCCAAAATTAGACCCTTTTCAACCTGAGTTACCCAATTTCGTTACCCACATGGATTGAATTTTCACGGTCATTGCTGTTCTTAGGATTATTCTCCTCACATGGCAACTGCTGAATAGAGCCCACAAAGATTTCTTTTAAAAAAAAAATATTTTATTGATTTTTTTACAGAGAGGAATGAAGAGGGATAGAGAGTTAGAAACATCAATGAGAGAGAAACATTGATCAGCTGCCTCCTACACACCTCCTACTGGGGATGTGAGTGCAACCCAGGTACATGGCCTTGACTGGAATAAAATCTGGGACCTTTCCGTCTGCAGGCTGACGCTCTATCCAATGAGTCAAACCGATCAGGGCTGCAAAGATTTCTTGATCAAAGATTAGAAAATTGCATTTCACCGAGGCTTCCACACATTGCTAGATGTATCTGCCCCCGTTACACAAATTGGTACTTTGAATGAAGCCTGATCTGTAATCTGTGTCACCTGAATGTTGACCTCAGTACATCTGTCACACAATTTTTATTAAAGGAAAGAAAATGCATTAAAATGGTTTGGACAATATATCTAATCTACATTGTAGTATATGTATTCTCAGGCCAGCAATGGAGCTTGATTTAACAGAGAAATTTTATGGCCCATTCTAGTGTTTAGTTTAGAGCCTCTCTATCTCATTTGCCAAAATAATAAAAAATCTGCTTTATGTAATCAACAAAAATAACAAGCATTTACATGGCTGGGCAAACTGGGAGATGGTGCATTGTCATCTGCTTTCTAGTTACAACTCAGATATTATAAAATAATGGTGAAATACACATCTCAGACTTTGGATCATGAAATTTGCCAACGTGTATGGTCTTCCTTTAAAATAAATCATAAATTCATCGCATGGATAGAAGACATAGCAGGGAGTCAAAGTGAATAACTGAAAGTAAAAGGTAATAAAACCAAAGTAAATTTTGTATTTTGAACATTAAAAATTAGATTTGGTTCTATTAGGAAGCAAATATATGTTTGACAAAAATGTTCAATTAAACCTCACAGGTTAATGATAAAAGTTTAATTTCTTATAATCGTATGGTGCAAAAAATTACATAAGCACTTGATGAATATCCATCCTTGGTATTGTAATGCAGCCATAGCAAAAATATTCACAACTTCTTAAAGGCTTATAGAAAAACATTGAACTATAGAAAACCGAGTTTAAACATGCTAAGGGGCTCAATTTTATACACAATTATTTACTCCATATCCCTGTTCTACATGGCAGCAGTGTGTCTTACAATCATACATATAGCACTTCTTGCATTGCTTCTTGTTCTATATTTGTTTTCTTGGTAAAGTAATAAAATAACAATGTGTAATCAGTTCTTCTTTCACAAATGGAATGCATTTTCATAAACCCATGCAAGATGTTGATGCTAATGATAAGAAAAGGGCCTTACTTCTCTGTTTAGACTTTAAAATAAAAATAAATGCAAATGATGGCCATGAAGTAATAGAGTTGTGAGGTAAATATATTAGATTTATAGCTAAATATTTGGGTATCAATAGTTGTCTGTGATTAGAACATTGGAAATATTTTGTTAGCCTCCAAGTCTATATCACTCTGTTTAGAATGAAGATAACATTACACTTTCATTTTTTAGTGAAGCATCGGAAAGCTTCTGGAAGCACTTTTCTGTCCCTGTTGCATAATTTATGACAGCGATGGTCTCCCTGATGTGTGACTGGCTTATGGGGAAATTGCTATTTAATTTTGAGTCTCATAACAGAGACTCTAAATGCTAAGAAATCCGTTTCTCTTAGAACTTGATCTTTTATTTAACAAGTAAATATATTAAAGCAATGGTGCGATTATTTTTGCACCGTGTTTATAGCACAAAGAGAGATACTAAGATATCTGTGTGGCGATCATTGAGGGATTTCAGTGGTTCTCTGTAGTTTTCCCGGTTGCCTATTACAGATGAAAGAAATTAAGTTACAAAGGTAGTGTTTTATCTGGGTTGGTTGTCCTGTTTCTCCATTATTTAAGAGCGTCAGTACCTTTCCAGCTATTTTGTAGGTTTGTCTGGGGGAAAGTCCGCATGAGAACATATACTTTATTATCAAGGAATAAAATTAGGAATTAAAATTTTTGGTTCTCAAAGGGTGTCACTTTCACTTTAAAAGTAGTGCATAAAAAGTGAATAATTACTTAATCTTGGTAAAAATAATTAACACTGGTTTATCTATACGATGCCAGTTATTTGATGTGTCATTTATGTCTTACATAGCAAAGCAGGTTTGATATTATTATTAATTATTATTATTATTGTTTCTACTTAATAGTTGAGGGAAATGTGAATGAGAGAAATTCAGTAAACCTCTATATAGTCACACAGTTTAGGTAGCTGAACAAATAGTCAAACCTTTACTTAGCTTTCTTATAAGCCCAAGCCCTTTTCCTTGTAATGTGTGACTCCCAATACTAATGAAGTTTAAAATCACAAATCCAGTTCTAAAAGGTGCCCCCTTTCTATTGATGCCTAGGAGAGGGAAGGAACTGGAGGGGTTTTATATTTATGTTTTATAGGGACCATTAACATCTTTTATGAGTCATACTCATTTTGTCAGCAGGGAGTGGAAAGTCCTAATAGTTCAGACTAGTAGTTATGGTTTTCACATTAGGTCATACAGCACAGTGCTTTAGACCAACACTAGACATTACAAATATAAAATCAGCCAAATACATAATTAAAAATTTTCTAGTGGTTAATTAATAAGTAAAAATAAAAGAGGTTAATTTAATATTAAATTTTATTGGACACAAAATCTCCAAAATATCATTTCAATATGAAAAAAGTTATTTTAAAAATATACATTTTTATTGATTTCAGAGAGGAAGGGAGAGGGAAAGAGAGATAGAAACATCAATGATGAGAGAGAATTATTGATGTGCTGCTTCTTGACTGCCCGCCCCCTGCCTCGCAAGCCTGGTCGCCCCACAAGCCTGCTGCTCAGTCATTTGGTTGCCCCTCACTAACCCTCCTGCTGGCTTGCTCACCCCACATAGCCTGTTCGGTCATCTGTTCGGTTGCAATGGTCATTTAGGCTTTTATATATATAGATTGGTATTTGTCTGATGTTTTTCTCATGATTGCATTGGGATTATGGGCTCTTTTGAGAGGAAGACCATAGAGGCAAAATGTCATTTTCCTCACTTCATATCAAGGGTACCAAGTGTATACTATCACCATGGCAACTATGATAAACTATCATAGTTGATAACACTGTCAACATGTATTAGCACTGTTGATGTTGACCTTGACCACCTGGTTGAGGTAGTGTTTGTCAGATTTCTCCACTGTAAGGGTATTATTTTTTTCTGATTCCCACACTGCACTCTGTGGAAGGAAGTCACTATTCAAAGCCCACACTTGAGATCTGGGGAGTTATGCTGCCCTTTCTTCAGAATGGAATATCTACCTAAATTACTTGGAATTCTTCTTTGAGAAAAATTTGTTTCTTAACCCTTACTTATTTGTTGAAGTAATTCTTTAAATCAGCATGGACTTATGAACATTTGTTTTCTGCTTTGGGTCATAATACAATACTCTTTGCTTTGTTGCTCAAATTGATCCAATCTTGGACAAATGACTAAAACACAAAAATAAAAATAACTAAAAACCAAATCTATGGGGGAATTATACCAAGTGGCATTTGGTGAGTTAAAATGAAAAATTAAAAACATTTTATTATAATTCATATTCTCAATCTTTGTTTTAGTAATCAGTTTTTTTCTTTTTTAAAAAACTGTAATTATAAATAAAAACAATTTTATAACATTTTTAAAACTTTTGTTCATGGGTATGCTAAACTGTACAAACAGTAGGATAAATATATCTAGTTTACATATAGAATATAAATACTATCAAACAAATTTTAAAACCTCTGGGAAATAAAGCAAGGGTAAAACCCTGTAGCAGTCTTTAAATAGTTTCTAAAAGAAATTCCACAAATCTTTTTTATTCTTCTTTTTTATCAGGAAAAAGAAATCTCTTCATAGATGTTAGACACTCTCATCCTCAGCCATAGGCACACTGTACTGAATATTAATATTGCCAAAGGCTCCTTTTAAAAGAGCAACCTAAAGTTCTTTGTTCATTAATATTGCATTGTTTCTCTCAAGTACATATCCTATGTAATAAAGAGCTAATATGCTAATTAGACTGAACAGCAGAATGACTGTCCAGACATCCTTCCAAGCAACCTTCCAGACAAAGCCTGGGCTGGGAAGGCTGGCCATGACTGCAAGGGGCTGCAAGGGCCAGCAGGGGTAGGCAGGGCAGCCAGGGCTGAGCCCCTTGCATGAATTTTGTGCATCGAGCCTCTAGTAATGAAATAATCAACAGTAGAAATAGTCTGACTCCAATGATGGTGATATGTAAATTGCATACAGCTCGATGCCATGATTGCAGTCCAGAGTTAAAGGGTGTTTGCACACCCCATGAATTATCTTTCTCTGCAACCAAATGTGTATCTTAATTCTGAATATAGACCTTGGGCAATTATTAATCTTCAGTAGCAGGACAACTCCAGCCCAATCTTTTTATGCTGCTTCATTATTCTTTTTCATAAATAAAAATTTAATTTCTGTAATGATGCTTAGTGCAGTCAACTGTTATGTTATTAATTATAGAACTGCTGCTAATCCCTAGAAATGATATTTTAATAAGGTTTAATGTCTTTTCCATATTCTAGTGTCTGTCATAATTATATCTCTGTTTTTCTCCTTGCTTTTATTTTATCTGCAAACAAACTCAGCAATGCAGGTTATAATTTCAAGTGGGCAGGTATTCCTCCTCATAATTCAGGAAAAAAAAGAGGATAAAGAAAGGCAACTTTATTTCAAATACCAACTGCAATTTTGAACCACATCTCAGACTCAGGTTTTAAGATTTAGTCCCTTCACAATTGCTGAGGGACCTTTTATGTATTTGGCAATTGTTCTTGAAAGTTTTTCAGCTGGAAATTGTTTTGTGTATCTCAAGAGCATATTTTTATTTTCAGTTATGTTTTAAGGCAGTAGGGAACTCTCCAGAGAGAAAGTACAAAGGCCTGCGGCCATGTATATAATGGCGTAATGAGGGTGAAAATTGAGCTGTTTTGTTATCATGTATTTCATAGTTTGTTTCTACTACCCAAAGGGGTGCCAGTTACTATTATGAGAGCTGTGTTATTTTCCTTTATTAAGTAGAGGGGCTGAGATCTGAGTTGTTTTGGTTAGGGTTTCTTCTTCTTTGTTATTCAGAATGCATGGTACTTAGTTCTATTATGCTACCCCCCCCCCCCCCCCCGTGATGGTCTCCCTGTTTATCTCTCTTTTGTTCTTAGGGCACTTTAACTTTAGTATGATGTATTTGTGTAATTGCTGTGCTTACTGAATCAACTCTTAAGAGAGAACCTTAGCACTACTCTTGTTGCA
The DNA here is from genome assembly GCA_004026665.1 of Murina feae. NCBI lineage: Eukaryota > Metazoa > Chordata > Mammalia > Chiroptera > Vespertilionidae > Murina > Murina feae. The sequence goes on from PVJC01015915.1 coordinate 32,379, forward strand.
GTGTGTTGGAGGAACAGCTCTTTGGGGACATTTTTATTTGTCTTATGGTGCATGACACTGATGAGAACTTACAAAAGAAAGGAGTCTAATTTACAGGTTAATTTCAAGGGGGAGAATGAGAGTGGAAATAGAAATCTATTCTATTTGCTCCACAAACATTTACTGAGCATTCTATGTTCTAGTTGCTGATCATTACTAAGAACATAGCCACCTGGGAAAATATTAAAAAACATCACAATCATTTTTTGTAATGTATTGAGTTAAGTATGATGAGGGGAAGGACAGGATGAGGTAGCCTATCAAAGATTTTTCTGGTCTTGAGGGATGAAGGAGATTATGTAAAAAATATGAAATTGAAAAGTATGAGACCTAAGATGAAACATGGAAGATCACCAGCGTTTAAGCAATAGAGGAAAAGAATAAAAAGAAACTATTAAGATAGATGAGCTGTACTGGAGAAAGTAGGATCTAAGTACCCGAGGTAAAGAAAGCTGCAGAGGGAGGTAAAAAATCAGTAACATAACATGCTAGCAGAAGGTCAGATTCTGTAAGGAGATATATATTCTCCTTGGCTTTGGCAACTTCTAGAGCAGAGTTCAGCAATCTTTTTCTTTACAGTACCGTATTTTCTGGCGTATAAGATGACTGGGCATATAAGACGACTCCAAAATTTTGAGAAGATTTTCCTGGGTTAAAAAATCTGGATGGAGACTGTATGCAGCACAAAAAGGAGCCGACTGGAGACACTTGCAGTCTCCGTCCAGCTCCATTGAAATGAATGGAGTGCAGCTGTTTTTGAGCTCCCACCACCATATGCGGCGACGGCAGATTTTCCAGTCCAGCTCAGAAGTTTCAGCACCGCCTTATAAGACGACACCTGGCATATAAGACGACCTCCGATTTTTGAGAAGATTTTCCTGGGTTAAAAAGTCTTCTTATACTCAGAAAAATACGGTATCAGATAGTACATATTATTTATTTATTAAATATATATTTTTTATTGATTTCAGAGAGGAAGGAAAAGGGAGAAAGAGATAAAAACATCAATAATGAGGGAGAGAGAGAGAGAGAGAGACATTGATTGGCTGCAAGCTCTCAACCAGGGATCAAGTCCTCAACAGGGCATGTGCCCTGACCATGAATTGAACCATGACCTCCTGGTTCATAGGTTGATGCTCAACCCCTGAGTGACATGGCTGGGCTGATAGCAAATATTTTAGGTTTTGAAGATTATATGGTCTCTTTTGTAACTACTCAACTCTGTCATCATAGGGCATGAGCAGTCCAAGAGAATACAAAGGTGAATGAATGTGGCTGTGCTCTAATAACACATTTTATACACTAATTAGAGGCCCAGTGCATGACATTTGTGCACTGGAGGGGGAAGTTCCTTCAGCCCAGCCTGCACTCTCTCGCAGTCTGGGACCCCTTGGGGGATGTCTGCCTGCTGGCTTAGGCCCTCTCCTGGCTGGCCTAAACCAGCAGACAGATATCTCCCGAGGTGTGCTTAGTCTTGCCACAGAGGCATGAGAGGCTCCCACCACCACCACTGCGCTTGCCAGCTGTGAGCCCGACTTTTGGCTGAGCAGTGCTCCTCTTGTGGGAGCACACTAACCACTAGACAGCAGCTCCTGTGTTGAGCATTGCCCCCTGGTGGTCAGTGCCCATCATAGCAACCAGTCGTTCTGTTGTTCCATTGATTTGCATATTAGGGTTTTATTATATAGGACTAGCGGCCCGGTGCACAAAAATTTGTGCACTCGGGGGTCCCTCAGCCCAGCCTGTACCCGCACAACCTGCCACCTGCCACCCGCACATCTCGCCCCACCCACCCCACACACATCACCTGCCACCAGTTGATCCTGCCCGCCCAACCCCACACCACCCGCCACCCGCTGATCGCTCCCCACCCCCACACCACCCATCACCAGGCTGATTGCTACCCATCCCCACACCACCCATCACCAGGCTGATTGCTACCCACCCCCACACCACCCGCCACCCCGCTGATCACTCCCCACCCC